>MU226850.1:154534-181490 GCA_018584345.1 Thuja plicata
AGCCATGATCTCCTTACACACAATTCAAGATGCCGACACATCAACATTATTTGCAAGAAATACATTTTGCAAAACAAATAATAAGAATAGGAATTATCCAAGGTTGAGACACCTTATTCCTAACATTATATTATTCTTGTAATCTTAGACATTCCTCCTTATAAGGAATCCTACACTTGTCTCACAAACTTATGATATGTGGCATCCATAGGAATGAGAGTTACAATGTAACTCCCTCCTCACCTCTCTATTAAAGAGATGGCTCTCCTTCTCTCTCCAACATACCTGACACAATTTTTTCTCTTCTTCTTGGATATCAATGTAAGAGCATAGCTCTCTCTCTCTCTCTCTCTCTCTCTCTCTCTCTCTCTCTCTCTTCTAGGAATTTTTTGCCCATTCATAATATTATCACGGGGGTTTTTTTACGCATTTCCCCCTTCAAAATATTGTCTCCTTGCCTTGTTGTTTTGGTGTATGCACTTGATTTTGCGTTATTCATGGTATCACTTCTTAAACCTAACTCCTAGATTAAACAATTTTCTTGCTCTTCATTTCATTATTTTTCTAATAATATATGTGTATATATGTATATGTATATGTATATGTATATGTGTATATATATACATATATATACATACATATACATATACACACACACACACAGATATATATATATATATGTGTGTGTGTGTGTGTGTATGTATGTATATACACATATACACATATACATATACATATATGTATATATATGTATGTGTGTGTGTGTGTGTGTGTGTGTGTGTGTGTATATATTTGTGTGTATACACACACACACACATATATATTTGAAATAAAATGTCTACATAAAAATGGTATATAATGATAAATTATTGTAGCATATAAATGATAATATTGACTTTATAATTATGATATGATAAAGGCAAAAAATATAATGGAGGACTAGCATTCGCGGACCCACAACCTCGCCTGCGTTTTTTGAATCCTTGCTTGGATCGGTGATTCAAATGGGTAAAAATGCGGCTTTATAAGCATGATATTCATAATATGGGGTTTTGTCCTATCCCATTTGGCCCGGTATCACCCTAGTGGAAATAGTATATGTATTTTGCATGGCATTGTCTTCTCCTGGCCCGTTTTTAGTTTTCTGCTTTTGGCGATTACCATCGAGATTTCATTGTAATGAAGATGTTTTTGCGTCTATGCAAACATGTTTTCACCTTCTCTAGGCTTTCTATTCTGCAATGATGACCTACTCTTTAGGATCTTTTGGTTTGTACTTGGCAAGGATAGAGGGTTTTCTTGTTGTTTCTTTCCCTCTTGAGCCTTTAAGCAGTTTTAATTAATAAAATATTATAATGTCTCTACCATTTTTACCTTAAAATAAAATTATGATATGATTATCTATTTTGCTATATGATTTTTGAAAAAACACACAGAATTTATTTTATACAGAGATAAAAATAGAGGGAATATATTTACTTAACATTTCCTTGCGATAGTATAGATCAATACTATTTTTTTTGTATATATATATATATATATAATCTACATTTAAATTGAGTATATTCAGAAATACACAGACTTCAATTGGAATCATAAGAAGTTAAGTGATGTTCGTAGAAATGTTGTATGTATCAAAGGATAAAGATATATTTTTTTATGAATATGAGGAATAATAGAATGCAACACTGGCATGTGGAATGAACTTATGAATATGGACTAACCTTATTCCTTAGAAGTAATAGAGTTTTGTAAAAAGGGGTAAAGGAAATTTGTGAAGGCTAACATATGAGATATGTTAGTATTTTGTTTATAAATATAATATGCAGGAACAAATATGGATAAAGCAGCTGTCTATAAGGATAAGTTAAAATATGGAATTGTAAAGACATGATTGAAAGGTCATAATTGGTATGAGCAGAGAAAACAAAGATCCTTTATATCAAAAGGGCTTGATCAGAATAAAGGCTTCAATAAACCATCCAGATAAAGAAGGATGTAAATTGTAATAGAATGTACACATACATGTCTACAAAAAAAAATTGGATAGATCTATTTTTTTTTGTAAACGAGGGAATGCCTTCATAAGTAAATGTAAATATAATGATCTGGACCTCGGTCTCGGGCTAGATTGGAGGTTTTCTTCTCCATTTTTTCCTACAAGTGCCCACAACGAATGGAGACTTTATAATTTTCAATTTATATATTAATAAAAATTTTGGCTACGACCTTTTACCGATCCAAAAAAAATAAAAAAATATTGAATTTATAATTATCAGTAAAAAAATACTTAACAATTGACTCTTAAATTATACTATTTTTGAGACATTTAAAATTGTATAAAGGAAAGTAATAGCCCATATACATGAACAGGTCCCCTTAAATTATATTTATCAATAATTAAATTTGAACCATTAAAAATAACTAGTTTTGAATATTCGCATTCAGAATTTTTGATAGATTTTCTTTTTTTGATGGATTTTCTTTTTACACTTTTGATATTTATTTTATTTGAAAATGATACTCTTAGCATATTTTATATTGAAAGATTATATGCTAGTTTAAGCTTTACCTTTGTGAGGCTAGGATGGATATTGAATGATCTTTAACAATTTATTGTATTATTCATAATGTCTATGCAGAAGTGGGATGTAATTACAAGCTATTCTATTTACATAAAAATTAATATTGAATATATTATCAGCATTAAAAAAAATTGATTCTTTTAGCTTATGGTTTTCCTTGATTTCTAATATACATCATGATTTTAACATTACAATATAGTGGAGGATGAAGTGAATCAATCTAGCAAGACTTATGAATGGAATTTAAATTTAAATTTGGAAAAGGAGTGAGATAGATAGGGAGAGGATTCTTTACGTGAACATTTTAATTTTATTTTTCAAAATCTTAAGTATAAATTTGAAATGGTATCTAATTTTTTACAGCTTACTTGAAAAGTCTCTTGCTTATAACAAAGGTTTAGGGGCAACATCGTCAAATATGATGTCATCGTAGCATGACTTTTGCCAAGGTGTTCAAAAAGGGCCTAACAAAAGTGAGACCCATACATGTGCACTAAGTCATGTTTTATTGGTGTACTAGTGTGGCATCACATGATTGGTTTCTTTTTAGATCTATAGATATTTAATTCAATCATATGTAGTTACTATGGGGTGATCCTACAAAGTTGTGTCTCACTTTTAGGCATGAAGAAAAATCATGCGGATGAATTGTTTTCATTTTTGATGCCTTCGAGTGAATGGGGTTGTTCGCGCGAAGGAAAAAACCCCTTCGCATAAACTAGATGAAATGGGGGGTTCGCTCGAACTAGACCCAATTTGAGCAAACGCTATGAATCAATAGAAAATAAGCAATTTGTGAAAATTTTCTTTAGAGGGTTCACTCGAAGGGGGTTCGCTTTAACCCCCTTCGCTAGAAGGGGTGTTCGAGTGAACCCCCTAAATTTGGCCTTCCTCTTCAAAGCCAACAAATTTTACAAATTTCTGCCATTTGAAGGTCTCAATCAAGGACCAAATAAAACCATCTTTTGAAACCCAAATGGAAGATTATGCTACTCAAAAAAAACTTTACAATGACTATGATTTTAATATATATTGAGTTCATTGTGACTTTCTATTTTTAGTTTAATTAAACAGAGGTTGTTTGGCCATTTAGAAATCTCTCTCTTCGACGAATTGGTAAAAATAGTAAATTAGGGAAAAAAATTTATGAAAAATATGTAGGAAAAGAGTATTTCTGTTACCTTTCTATTAAAAAAAAAAATGAATTTTGATATATACAGATCAAGTTAGAGAGATCCTAGTGACCTTATGTCTAAATTACAATTATTGTCACTTTATAACTTAATAAAGTATGAAATATTGACCCAAAAAGAATGCAACCAATTGCATCCTTTATATATTGAAGTTAAAAATATAACCTCGAAAGAATTATATCATTATCGTATTTTAAAAAAAACTTATGCTAATCCAAGTGACAGTCACTCCTTAAAAACATTGTTTTTCACACAAACCACTTTTTGAAGGAGAAGCAAAAATGAATTTAAATGATTTTTTTTAAAAAAAATATAAATTTAGAAACTAGAAAGAAAATTCTAAAAGACTCTAGTTTACATCATCTTCAAATTTTTAATAGTTTTGTAGCAACAAGTGTTTGAAAGTGAAGTTTTTTCTTAGAATGTTGATATCAATGTCAAAGTTGGTCAAAAAGTGGGACGCACTATTGTGGGACCACCTCATGAACAAGACAACCTTAAGTCATAACTATTAGTACAATATTGTCAAAAATATTGAACATTAAATTGATAAATATATAATGATTATTGAGATGCTTAACCACTAAATTTTTCTCCTAAAACACTAAACATTGGGAAGAATATCAGGTACAAAAATATGTGATTAGACCAGAACTCTAAATTTTCTTTAGAAGTTTTTATTTCCTAACTTTATCTTTTTGTAGTGAGAACTGAAAAGTGATGAGCACCATTGTGAAAGAGGGCGCTATTACCTAGCACCCTTCAACCCACATGAAAGCTATGTGGACTTTGGGAACTCCTTTTGGACGGATGTAATGAGCATTCTAGTTCTGGATATACATTTCAACAAATTATGAGTGTGTAAAAGATGAGTTGGATGAGATCGTTGGCATAAGTGGTCAAAAGAAAAGCGTAAGACAGTGGCGAGCACAAGAGCCCACAAAAATTTATTTACGTGTCTTCTCTCCTTTATTTCAGATTTACACAAGAAAACAGGATTATCGAGAAGGAAAATATCACTCCATATAAATTTCTCTTTACGCCTTTTCTCCACTTGTAACATTATGGAAACGTTAAAGCAAAATACAGCGCAGGAGATACAAAACACTGTCCAAAAATATAAAATAGTTAGGGACAAGATGAAAGCCTAACCACAAATTATTACAAAAGTCAAGAAGCTCTATTAGGTGGCTTTTGTGTTGTTATTTCTCCTACTAGTGTAAGATTAGCATATATAGCGATGGAATTGACATCTTGGATAATTTTTATGATATTTCTTTGAGTAAATATTATTGTAATGTAAAACGTCTAAAAGATTATTATTAATAATTATATTGGTAACAAGTTAAAAGTTTCATTTTTTTTATTGGTAAAAAAATATTTTTATTTTGGTGAAGGAGATTCAAGATGATATGGCCTTGGAATTCTTTTTACGTCTTCCCTTTTTATGACTAAATTTGTTTGTAGTAAAATTTTGTGCATAAGGTCTGAAGATTCTTTTCAAAACCACCTGATCTTCATTTGTATAATTGGTTATGGTTAATCTATTGAAGTGATCCATAATGCTTTATCTGTAGGGATTTCTACTAGTAAAAGGTTTAGGAACGCCTTTCAAAATGCTTGGGTCTTCTTTGATCCTGGTTGTTCTTTACTTATTTTGTTTAATATCTTTCTAGAATGGCTAGGTGTTTCTATTGTCACAAATTTTATGGGTGTGTCTACTTGTTTGTGGTATCCTTCCTTATCTCAGATTGTCTCTGTTCAAGGTGGCTCATCTAGTAGAAGGGTGTGTAAAGCCTTTTAAAATCCATCATTATTTGTATTTTCCTATGACTATGATGGTCTTATTGCATGGGGAATTTCAAATTTGATGGTTGAGGGTTTGTTCTTAAACCCCTCTTTTCTTTCTCTAATTATGTGATCTTTTTTAGGCCTCGTCTTTAGTAAAGAGTCTTGCCTTTTCTAGTTTTGGTTGTCTCACAACTTGTGAGCTCCTCCCCCTTTTCAGCCTCGCTAGTTGTTCATAAGGGTTCAAGCCCTCTTCTGGTTTATCTTATCATAATAACATTCACACAATATATAGAAGAACTTCTACACAAATATAGAGACTATTTGATTTCTGAATAATAAATTAAATTAATTTACATTATAATTTAATTATGTTGACAAACCTACTTGTATATACTAAAATAAAATACTTTCAATCTATTAATAAATTAAGTTAATAAATAATTAGTAAATAAAACACAATAATAGAATATAAAATAAAATAACTCTTAAATTTAAAAAATAAAAAAAAACTTTAAAATTGATATATTTTCTATAGTTTGGATAAATCTATGCAATATTTTGTTCTCTTAACATTAAATTTTAAATGTGAGAACCCAATTTCATATATTATTAGTTCCAGCAAGGATTACTAATGCATTCATATAATTCAACTTTTTAATTAATTCCACCAATCATTATAAAGAATTATAATTTCAGTAGTTATAATAAATCTCTCATTTAAATAATTGTCAAAATACCATTTATCTCTCTTTCTATTGACTTGTTTAAAAGATGAAAAGAAGAAAAGTCATTTTTGAAAAAAAATTATGTACAAAAGCATTTAAGTGTTGTAATATTGACTTCATTAATATTAGATATTACTAGCCACTTTTCTTGTTTTCTCATTAAAAAAAAAATGGTACACACAGGACACATGACACGAAAACCTTATGCATATTATAGATTTTGCATGTGAGTATTCAACTTACAAAAAAATTAAAAAACAAAAACAAAAGAGCTTTATCACATCCATAAAGATGAATTATTTTGTTTTAAACGTTACTGGTTCCTATATTTGACATACACTCAAGGAATATTATGTCTATTATTTGACAAGGTTAAATGTAAAAGATGGAATTCTTAATTCAAATCAATTTCAAGATTAAAAATAAATAATTTAATAGAACCTAGCAAGGGCATAATTATGGGACCTTCATGTTCCTAGAACAACAGCCTATTTTTTTTTAAAGGTGGGCAAACTTTTTAATTGAATCACAATTTTTGTATATTGATTGGGATAAGATTTCTAAGTTTAATGATAATCAGGCCTTTAGGGATTGTTGGTTTTTGTTTTAACTCCCTATTTTGGTTTAATGTTCTATTAAATCTTAGGTTGGTTCATGTGGTTATCACAACATGTTTTTTGTTTGATGAACTTTCAATACTCTGCGATGTTGCACTCTTTCAGTTTCTAGAGTAGTGTTAGTATTCATTCTTTAAACTAGATTACTGTTGATAAATTTGACTATGTTAAAGTTAGTAGTAGTGGTAGAAACTCTCTGAAGATGATTTCAATAGTTTTTGAATAATTTTGTTGGAAGGGTGTTTTGGCTTGCTCTCGACTGTAATGGCCCTAGGTAGGGTTTTTTGTGTTGTTTCTTAGTGTTTATCTTGTTGTGGGATCATGGCCCCTTCCCTACTGACTTAATAAAAAGTATATAATTATAATTGTATAAATATTGAATGTAATGTGTATAGTTAAAAAAAACATTTTATTTTTTATTTTAATATAATAATAATAAGCATAATATAACACAAATATCGTCTTTAACCCATTTTAATTTTATCCATATAAACCAAGAAACAAAAAAGAGCTATGCAACTGCTAATGGAGTTCGCGCACCCATGTCTTCATCTAGAAATTTCAAGCAATCGGCAAGGCGGGGAAAGAAATTTGGGGAGAGTAAAGCTTTAGGTATTCATTGGTCGGGTAGGAAAGAACAGTCTCTACCAAATTCCCTGAGGTATAAGGTCTGGAGAAAGTCATTTTCCAAACCCTCGCACACCTTGTTATGGGTCTTTCACTCAGGTAATTGGGTGGATGAATCGGGGCCTTCTTTGCTGAATCATATTCTCCCACAGTGGGTCTTCCAGTCAGGAACTTGGAATGGTAAGTCATAAAACAAGTCTAGACAAGGCCAATGGCGGCACCAAGTTTCCAATCAGTGGCTTCCCTTCAAAGTTGTAGGTCATCTGCGCAATAATAATAGGCAAAGGAGGATCCCGAATAAGACAATGAGATTTGATATTTGTGGCTCAATATCACCATCCCACTTGGGGGATCTGAGTAAAGATTCATCCCCAAAATTATTTGAGCGGTCTCCCTCCACTAACTGCATTCTTCAGGCAGCTCTCTCCATTTCACCAATTCAGTTGAATTCACCGGTGAATTTGGCCCCGTCGTATAGGGTGGCTTTGCAGAATGAGTCCATTCCAAAGGTTGTTCCTACTCATCTCAGTAGGGGCATCAGTTTTCCAATAGATTTTGCATCCCTGAACGCATGTTTTCATCATCTATCCCAGAGTTGAGGTCAAGGGCACTCATTGGTAAGATATGGAATTACTCTCCTTATAGCATAGATTTATTTAAATGTGCTTTCAAGATGTGGTCAGGTTTACAAAATGCCTTTATGATAGATTCTGGTAAGGGGTTTTTCATTGCTATATTTGATAACCAATCCAGTCGCGATCAGATTCATAAGTTTAAGGGTTGGTTTTTTAGGGGATGGGGAATCCATACTCAACTCTGGTCTCCTCATTTTCAGCCTTAGAAGGGCCCTGTTAGATTCTTTCCCTTTTGGATATCTCTCCCTACCCTACCTCTTGAATTTCGACAACCAGATATTTTGGAGGTTTTGGTTAACAAGATAGGCATCTTTATTCGTCATGATTGGGGTTCTCTTGATGATTGTTGAGTTCCATCTCGATTATGTCTTCTTAAAGATGTTTCTACCATCTGGCCCAAGATGCTCTGTGTTGAATCTAAATTTGGCCCTACTCATCAACCCATCATCCTGAATAATTCAGCCCTGGTTATACTTAAGATGGATACCCTTGGCCACTTGGATTCTTCTTGCCAGTCGGGAGATAGAAATTGCATTAGAGTGTGTCAGGATCTATGCTCTTCACCTTTGGATTGTTGTACTTGAATCTTAAGTGGTCAGGACTGCCCCTCTAATATTTATTTCTTCTTAAGGGACTCTGCTTCACATAGAGCTTTGATCTCTCTGTCGAAAGTGGGGTCTCTTCTCAATTCCTGGATAGATTGTTCCCCGACTTTGGCTAATACTGATCTGTTGTTTCACCCTATGAGAAATGACCTCCTAGCTGGTAGGGGCCCCCAGGTTAATCAAAATCAATCTTCCAGTCGGGATGACCCTCTTCCCTCAGGGATGGGGGATGATGGTCCTCTACCAGCACTCTCTCTCCTAGTAACAAAGTCTATCATGGGGGATGAGCAGATTCAGTCTCAAATTCCTAGCTCTTCAGATCTGGATCTTGTGGATGAGTCCTGCCAGGACGCACTCAAGAACCCTTCTATTCCTATTACTCACAAGTCAAAGCTTGATTCGTGGCTTCGACATAATTCTCAAATTGTAGGGCATGATTTGGATTATGAGCTAGAATGGTCTGCGGCTAACGACCTAGGTCTTTATGTAGGAGAACCCTCTCCTCAGGAATTTTCCCAAATAGAATTGCAGTAGAGATCCCTGCAAGACTTGGATCCAAACATTCTGAATGGTAGTAGAAATCTGGGTCTCTTTCCTGCATGCCAGTATGTTTCTCCTTTGCATTCTCAGAAAGAAAATTTGGATGTTGATAAATTATCAGAGGCAAATATTGGCATAGTGGTAGATCTTATGTTGTGTGGGAGGCTATTAGATGGGCCTCCAGATGGGGGCAGTGGGGGAAAATCTAAATTTATTCACACTGCCATCTCCCCTCATCTGACATGTGGTATAATCCAATTGGACGCAATCCCTTCTCATATTATTATTTGTTCCCCTCAATCTCAGAAGTCGAGGGGACATCCAGCCAAGGGTAAAAAGATTGAGGCAGAAATTATTGCTGGGATTCAGACTACACTCCCCTTCACTTCCATCCCTAGCAAGTCTAAACTAGATGTTGCAGCCTCTATTTCCAAATAATTGAATCAAGGTAGGAGAGAAACTACCTCTTCTTGTTTACAATGAAGCTGGTCTCCTAGAATGTTAGAGGCATAAATGCCCCCAACAAGGCCCGACTTATTAAAGATAAAATCTTAATAAGTAGGGCAGATCTAGTTCTTTTACAGGAAACTAAATTATCTCATGACAAAGGTCTTTTAGTTTTTAAAAGTTGGAAGGGTAGGGAGTTCATCCACGTCCCCTCAAATGGAGCCTTAGGTGGCCTAGCGATTCTTTGGAAGCCTCGTAAGTGTTTAGTAAAGTTTAGTTCCTCGGAGGCTAATTGGATTTTGGCAGAGGTCTCAATTTTCACAATCTCATTCTACTTATTCAATGTGTATGGCCCAACTTCAGTTTCTGCTAAACAACGCCTATGGGATAGATTTTCTAATAGAATCTCTCACATTGGAGATTCTAAGATTATTTTAGGAGGAGACTTCAATGCTACATTGTGGGAATTAGACAAATTTGGGGGGGGGGGGCAGGGCCTTCGTTCAAAGTACAACATGATTTTAAAGATTTTATTGAAGGCAATATTATTTTTTATTACTGTCCCCCTCAGGGGAAGATCACCTGGTATAATAGGAGGAAGGACCCTCATTTCATTGGCGCACGCCTAGACATATTTCTTCTTAATTCCCAATGGATTCTGGCCCATGGGTGGTACCAAATCTAACATCCTCAACATTTCAGGCTCGGATCACTATGTGGTGGCTTTAGATATAGATTCGGGCAACACCCCTTTTAAACCTAAGTCCTATTTTAAGGTTGAGCGTATGTATTTAGGGACCCAAAATTTTCCTCTCTCCTTTGATTATGGTGGTCGCAATGTCCAGTGGAGAAAGGGTATAAGATGTTTCAGTTGTTTAAAAAATTATCAATTCTAAAAGTCAAAATTAAGGACTGGAACTAGAACACCTTTGGGAATATGTTCTCAGTTAAACAAGATATTCAGCAGTAATTAGATTTTTGGAATGAACACGTCCTTCTTCATGGGCTGGACTAGTAGGTTTATGAATCTCAGAAAAAATTACAAGGAAGAATGGATGAGACACTGCTTAGGGAAGTGATTTATTGGCGTTTGAGGTCCAGGGAACTCTGGTTGTTGGAAGGAGATAGAAATACTAGTTTTTTTCATGCCTCAGCTAAGGTGAGCAGACAAAAGAAGGCCATTTTCCAAATTAATGATGCTCACAATAACATTCTCTCCTTGGAGCAGGATATCCAGGTGGAAGCAGTCCAGTTCTTTCAAGATCTCCTTTCTTCCTCGGATGATCATTCAGAGCTTTCTCAAGCAGATTTACATTATATCCCATCCATAGTTTCAGAGGAAAACAATAATTTCTTGCTTCATCCTTTCTCTATAGAGGAAATCAGGTCTTCGGTGTTCACTATGAAAGCTGATAAAGCTCCGGGCCCAGATGGACTTACCCCTTTGTTTTTCCAACAATGTTGGGAATTTATGAAGAATGATATTTGGGAGGTAGTAGAGGATTATAGAACACATTCTTCTATGATCAGAGCTTTTAATAATACTCTTATTACACTGATTCCCAAATGCTCTCATCCTAACTCTTTTGTTGATTATAGGCCTATATCGCTGTGTAACATGATTTATAAAATCATTACTAAATCAATCTCAACCCATATCGGGAAAATTCTCCCAAAGATTATCTTAGACCAGCAGGGGGGTTTCGTTCCAGGGAAAGATACAGTGGAAGGGGCCATGATATCTCATGAAGTTCTTCACTTGATCAAGATTCATAGGTTACAGGCTATGGTTCTAAAACTAGACATGATGAAAGCTTATGACAGAGTTAGTTGGGATTTCCTCAAACTGATTATGGAAAAAATGGATTTTAACCCCAAATGGATCAAATGGATTATGGCGTGTGTAGAGGGGGCTAAGTTCTCAGTCTTGATCAATGGTTCCCCAGTCAACTTTTTTGCTTCTTCACGCAGTATTAGGAAGGGGTCCACTCTTTGTCTCCATTCCTCTTCATTATCATGGCCAAGGGTTTAAGTAGGATCATCACTTACAAACAAGTGCAGGGGGATCTAAAGGGAATCTCTTTGCACAACTCACAACTTTCAGTCACCCACACCCTATTTCCTGATGATTCTCTATTATATGCTAAGGGTTCTCTCAAGGAAGCAAGAGCCATTTTAGATATACTGTTATTTTACTGTAAATTGTCAGGGCAGAAACTTAACATCTCAAAATCTAAGATATTTTTCTTCCAGGTCCCTAAGTTGACTCAAGAGGCTATCATAAATATGTTAGGATTTGATGTGGACGTCATTCCAAGTAAGTACCTGGGTATTCCCCGATTTCAAGGGTCAGGTAGGGCTGCTTTATGGGATAATATTTTTAAATCTATTGCAGACCACATCACAGCTTGGAAAGCTAGATGGCTCTCGCTCACAGGTAGGATTCTCCTTGTTAAATCAGTTCTTTCCTCTATCCCAAACTATATTATGTTTGTGTTAAGGGCTCATAGGGCGGTTGTTGATAAGATTAGAAGGAATCTCAAAGATTTTATTTAGAAAGGTAATCTGGATGGTTCCTCAAAGATTCCTTTAGTTTCATGGGATAATCTCTCATTCCCTAAAGATTGCGGGGGGGTAGGGATTCATGACATCAATTCAAGGGACTTAAGTTTAGGGGCCAAACTAGCCTGGAAGATATATGAAAAACCAGGCTCCCTTTGGGCGAGGATCATCCACCTTAAATATTTGGACTTGGATGATCCTCCTTGCATCTTCACTATCAGGAACCCACCTTCTGGTTCTGCGATGTGGAACTTTGTTCTCGAGTGTCGTCAAGTTATCCTTCCACACCTTTCTTGGCTCATTAATTTAGGAGATTGAGCATATTTTTGGGATGATTTGTGGAATGGTCTTCCACCTATTTATTGTACTCCAGGCTTAACTTGTTTAACCAAACAGGTCTTTCAGCAGGCATGGGGCTGCCAGGTTAAAAATTATTTTGAAATCTCTACTTCTCAGTTAGTAGGCAAGGTAGTTTGGAGAGATTTTTCATAGTTGGACATTCTTCTAGATCAATTCATGTGCCTTAAACATCAGTTGGATCAAAGGTTATTATATGTTAACTCCTCTACTGATAGACTCATTTGGTCAGCTGCACCGAATGGGAATTATTCAGTCAAGCTAGGATATCAGCATCTAAAGAAGCAGGGTATACATTTGCAGGAACATATTTTTAAATTTTTTTGGCACCTAGTTGTGCTTCCTAAAGCAGGATCTTTTCTCTAGCTGGCAATTCTCAACAAAATCCTTCCTAGTGACTGGCTTCATAGACTTGGCATGACAATTTTGTTTGCGTATTGTGCAAAACCAGTTATGAAAATGTTAATCATTTGTTTTCCTCCTGCTCTTTTACATAGGAAATTTGGTATTGTATTCTGGGTAAATTGGGTTGGCAAGGTCCCCTGTCTGACTCCCTTACTATTCTTCTCGAGTAGTGGCCTATTTTATATCGAGATTCTTTTTTCGGCCTTATTTGGAGAGTCATTCCCACAACAATCACATGGAGCATATGGTGGGAGAGGAATAAAAGGATTTTCAGGAAGGAATTCTATTCCTCTACTCAAGTTTGCGATTTTGCTATTAAATCAATTTTGGAGATGGTGAATTTGTTTGCTTTCAGATCCAAATCACTATCTTCCATGTTTACCTCACAATATTCTAGAATCCTTAATGAGTGGATCTCTATAACTATCCCGTTTAAAGGGGTCCTCCTTGGTAAAAAAATCTAAAATTGATATTCGCAAGGATATTAAGTGGATACCCTGAGACAAGGGCTTTATTAAGCTTAATTTTGATGGGGCCTCCAAGGGAAACCTAGGGGAATCTGGAGTTGGTTTTGTTCTTAGGGATTCTGATTTGACAGTAATCAGTGTTGTTAGCTCTAAAATTCCAATTGGATCCAACAATATTGCGGAGGCCAGGGCCTTGTTTTTGGGCCTATCCGCTGCTGCCTCCCAAGGAATTAAGTGAATTCATATTGAAGGGGATTCCCAAATTATTACTTCAGCTCTCTCTCTCTCCAAAATTCTCCTAATTGGGAGATCAATTATATTTTAGATAATGCCAGGAAGATTCTTCTTCACTTCATAGAGTACAAGATTTCTCATTGTTACAGAGAAGTGAATGGACTAGCAGATTGGTTGGCTAATTAGGGAGTCACTATAAATTTTGGCTCTACAGTTTGGAATGTTGATACCCTAGCTAAGGCTCTGATCATGGTCAAAGGGATTGATTGGTATAGTAGGGAGATTTCTTCGATTGAGGTGTTTTGAGCTCAGAGTAGTGGAGTGAGGGCTAGGTGGGAGATAGGATCCTCATTCCTTTTTGACAATTTGTGTCATTTTGTCCAGCCTCTTGCTTATACATTTTCCTCTTTTTCAATAGACTGATTGGCTTATACTCTAGTTTAGTGGGACGATGCTTCACAATTGACATGCTTTTTGTGATTTTCCTGAGATATCATGCTATTAGATGGCCTTTTGATTCCCTCATGCATATTTTGATCTTTTCAAGGACATGGCATCATTTAACCAATTTAGAAAGTACATTTTGCAAATTATGCCACTTTTGGATTTGTACTTTTGACGGCACAGATTTATTATATTATTTGGGGGCTGCATTGGTTTTAGGTCACTTGGGTGTTGTGACATCATTTATAGATTGCTATCTCCTTTTGCGTGAGATGGGTTGGCAGATGCTTTTATTTTCTTGTATGTGGCCTTTTTGGGTTAACTGTAAGGGTGCACACATCAGCAGGTTTAGTACGTTCTGGCTTGGTACTTGGGCTGGCTTAAAGTTTCTTTAAACATGTGGGCACAGAGTATTTTATTTTATTTGCTGAGGTGGTGCCTTGGTTTTTGGTAGCTTGGATACAAAGCCAACAAGTGCAGTACGGGCTCTCTTCACATGGGCCTGGATTTTCATCTATCTTTGTGGCGTCAGCTATATAACCTTCTCATTCAGCTCAAAGTCCTCATATTTTCTCCTTTTCTTTGTCTAGCTTTTTCTCGGCTTCAACTCTCTTCTTTATGCTTTGTGTTGTCATTGTTCTAGGGAGGTCTTAGCGGTTTTCATTTCCATTTTAAATGGAGTATCACCCCTTTAATCATCAGATTCAGATTCCAAGCCTCGAATGGGAGTGCCCTGTTCCAGATGACTATCTTCAACATCACATGAGAGTGGCTTTCAGAGTTCTTCCCCAAGCTATTTTGGATGCGGTTTGTATAGTTATTGGCGAAGATGTCCTATTTCCTTCTTCACCCCACAACAGTCTTCATTCCCAGGTGCTTTTGATTTCCCTATCTAATTTCTATGATCTCGCCCAGGATTATATTCCATTTATGGAAATAGCAGCTAGGGAGGTTAATCCTAATTTTGTGACCATTAGTACCATTCATATGGCTATTTTGGGCTATAATCTTAGAGAATCCCAAGCTTGGGTAGGAGGATTGTTTCCTCCTAGTTGGTTGGATCGGGAGCTGGAATTTGTAAAGCTATATAACTCCTTTAAGCTTGACATCATAGCTAAGGATTCTGTAGCCTTTAGGAAAAGCACGGGCCCTCTGGTGGAATTTATACCCACCACTATCATGGCAGACGCATACAATATTTTTGATATCATGGCTATCATTCTCAATTTTTTAAATGACAATGGTTTGGCAGTACCAGTTGCGGGAACTTCTTCAGCTTCGCATTCCTCACCTTCTTCAGAATCAGTCTCCTCTAGCCGTCAATGCAAATGCCCATGCCACTGTCATGGTAAGTTCAAACCTAACTAATGGGCATATGGGAGATCTTTTTTGAGTTTTTATATTTTCACGACACTCTCAGCTTTTAGAGTTGTTTAGTCTCTATTTTTGTGGTGATTATTACCAGTTGGCATGGGTGCCATAGTAAGAGGGACTGTCAGGTGTTTTGAGTAGATGGACAAAGGATTGGGATTATTCTTCTGGGCCTTCAGTTGCAACAGTCAATAATTTTTGGCAACCATCTGTTCTTTTCACTGCCTGTTCTTTTCTCCAAAATACTTGGGGGCTTGTATAAGAGAATCGGTTTCATTTGTAGTGCAATATCATGGCATCTGTTTGAGCCAATTGTGTGGGTTGGGTTCTCCTAACTTTTGGATCATTGTCAAGTTGGGGATTTCCATGCTTATGTATGTATTGGAAAGGAAGGAGGGTTTTCATATCCGTTTCTTTCCCTCCTGAGCCTTTGAAACAGATTTATATATAAATAAAAATTATAATGGCTCGGCCATTTTTGCTAAAAAAAAAATAATAATAATAAGCATAATATATAAATAATGAATTATATTAATGATAATAAATCTCTACAATTATTATATATTAATAATTATAATAAAAAAATAAATATTAATAATTATTACTATCCTTATATATAAATAGAAGTTGAATTAAACAAAAATTAAATTTTGAATTAAATTTTTTCTTTTCAAAGAGATTTTATTTTACTTTTATATCTAAAATTTTCTAATTGACATTTCAAAAATGTAATTTTAATTTTAATTTTAATTATTAAAAAATACAAAACATTAATCTATCATGCAACAAAATGTCTCTATCTTGACCCATGATTCAAAATTATATTGTAGTTGTGCCTGGATTCATGTGAGTGGATAGACTCTCTCTGTAGACCCATGAATCAATAATCTACTTTCATGTGAGTGGATGGATAGTTGATTTCAAGCACCACTTCTCCATTTACAGATTTCTCACTACTCCTATAAAAAATTAATGTAAAAAAATAAATTGCTCAAAAAGGAACAACCAATGCCAAAAAAATTAATAATATATGACTTTAGCATTATACAAGTTTAGCATTAATAATGTAAGAAATCCAACTTGACATATGTTCCATGAAAACGGCCTCTTTACTCATCATATTTTTTCACACAATAATTTCTTTGACTTAATGGTTAATAAATATCAACTTGTCTTCATAGAAATTCAATTTTCTTGTTAATGAAATACTTTTCTAGCCATGTTTAATATTCTTTACTTTTTCTTTTCTACTTTTTCATTGTTACTTTTTCCTACAATTATTTTTTCTTTTATTTCTTGAAACATGTCTTGTCAATATGTGTTATGTGTCACCATTATCTAAAAGACTTTAATTGACATATTTCTTATATAATAATTTTATGTTTTATCTAATTCCTACACACTCCATCCTTCAATCCACCATAATAATTTTATGTTTTATCTAATTCCTACACACTCCATCCTTCAATCCACCATTGAATCCACCACACCTAATTAACTTACATAAATCAAATCTATCTCTTCCTCTCCCATCTATCTTCAACTCTACTTTCATCTACTCTAAACTAACCACCCACATTATTGAGGTAAACATGACGCATTGCATCTCTTGTTCACTCTCATTGAAACTATGCCAAGTGTGTTAATTGATTCTAGTGATTACTTAAATGCGTTGGCACCGACAAACAGGTTTGAGAGGGTAGGTAAGATTGAAATACTTAAATATGAACTTCATCAATGGGCCATGTTCTATGTAAGAGACGTGTATGACCAGATTGTCGGTGAAAGAAAATAAAAGGTACTGATAAAGACAAGGAGTGAATATGGATAAGATGTGAAGGAATTGGTCGAAAAAATGTGTGGAAGAGCTCGGGGTAGGAAGCAACGGGGAAGGTTCTTTGTACGTAAACGAGTGACCAAGGGCTTATGTGTAACGAAGGTCACTATATTTTCTTTTCATGCTTTAATTTCCGAAGTTTAGTTTTCTGTGACTGACAATTGCAAATTGAGAAGCATCGTTGTTAAAGAGCCCACCTCTACAATCCTCGGTCCCTTTGTGACCATGCTTGATCTAGATTAACATTGACTCTGTTCCCCACTATGGCCTATTTCTGGGTATACTATCACAATCTGTGAGTTGTGATTTAGAATTTTAATTAAAATCCGGAAAAGATCTCTACGGAAGTTTAATTTTGTGATCACTATGTATTTTCAATCTAAAATTAAGAATTCGTAAATGTATTTATATGTTTAAGATAAAAAAGAACAGTTTGAATGTTTGTAACTTATACATTATAGTAAATATTTCGTTTGAAACAATAATTGAGTATATTTTCATATCTGTGCAAATGTTTATATCATTTTTTTTATATCACTTAAAATAAATGTATTTTTCATATAACTTAAATTTATTAGATTGAATACATCAATTTATCAATTTCCTTCTTTTACACATAAATTTATAAATGAAAATATTTTTAATTTGTTCAAATTAAATAATTTATTGTTCTTTTATATATAAATCAATGGAATATGAAATAATTATGAAATTGCCTATATAGACAAACTTCGAGTTTTTGTCTCATTCTAATAGATTCTAATAGACATGTATGTCCACTAAAGTTTTAAAATAAAAATATTAATCATAAGAGAAATTACAATGGACAGCTGAAAATAAGCTAATATAAGGTTCCCAGAAGATAAGGTTGAGCTTTATGAAGAGTTTTACTAGTCTATGTTAACAACCATTCCATAACTAATTTATTATTCTAACATACTGCTTTAAATTAATTATTTTTATTAACTATTTTCAGTTGTTCTCTGTAATCTAAAAGGATGGGTGTCATCTCAAAGTCTTATTAAGAATATATTTACAATAATTAAATAAGTTTTGCTTAACTGGACTTTATTATACACTTCATTTTTCTAAGTTTCATTCATCATAATCACCTTAAGATTTTGCATCTTACCTCTAATTAATATACTTCTTAAAGTGGTTTCTTGTTGACTACAAACTCTTCATAAAATTGTTTTCAAATAAATAGAAAACATCATAATTAAAAAACCTATTTAAAATGTACATTTTCTTTAATCTTCATTCTAAACTTTATTAGTCCTCGCACCTATAGGTAGGGAACTAGTATTATTTGTAGAGTAGTGGTTTATTAAGTTTTCAAATGCAGGGTTATATTTTTTTGTCAAAGTGTGTAGATTTTGTATCATGTAAATTTAAAAAATGTTTTACTTGTAATTTTCTAAAATTAGTTTATTGGTCAGTTATTTATTCTGGTGGTTTTTTTTCTTTTAAATGTGAAAAAATGGGAGAATATAAGGGAGGACCCACATTTGCTAAATATCTCTCGTAATGGTAAATGTTGTCCCTCATTACAGTAAATGGGAACTGCAGTAATGGTAAATGATGTGTTATTATTTCCAACGCATATTGGTTTTGTTGCATCTACAAGCACAAAAGAAGGAGCAGAGTAGGGTTTGCAAATAAGAGTCTAGAGCTAGATTTTAGGTATTGGGAGTGGTTTTTTTTGTTTCATAGCCAAGTTATCTATTGCATACCTTGGTGCTTGTTTTGTTAGTGTTTTTCTTAATTGTTAAAGTGATCTATGTATTGTTTTGGCTTGTTTGGTGGGTTTAAATTTTTTGTTTTTGTGTGGACATGATTTTCATTCCCATGTGAAGAAATTTTTGAGATAAAATGGAGCAAGGGCGAAGTTAGAGGAAAAAGACGGTTTAGAGGTACGTTGATTGGTTTTTAATTTTGTCATGTTGATGTAGTAAAAAGGTATTTGTTTGTTTGTATTTTCCGTATTATCATGGCCCCAATGTGTTTAAGCAGTTATAAAATTAGTTTGTGCCTTGCACATATTTTGAGTGTTGGGTATTTGTACAACTTGCTTCAGGGATTTAGTTTGTGGCATTGCTTGGTCATATTTTGTAAATTTTTTATTTTTGAGATCTATCAAAAATATTGCATAAAAGAATATACATTTGGCAATTTCCTGGCTGAATTTGAAATGAATAAAAGATATTATATTCACATGCTACAATAAACATTGGCATGCAAATTATAATGTTAAAAATAGATCTAGATGATATTTGGATTAATCCATTTGCCAAGCAAGTTCATAAATTATGTTTTTGATAGAAAAAGAAGCAAGAGGGTGCTGGCCCGTGGAACAAAGGACTAGTAGCACATTAACAACATATTAATGGAACTAGTCAGAGCAGGTATAACATTTTAACAGCATAATCACCAAATCTAACTCTGTCCCTATCAAAAACATAAATCACAGTACTAATCCACACGATTAAACCAGAGTACTTAAGACAAACAGTAGCATGAAAAGTATCAGTTATAAGTTACACAGGGCTACACAAAAATATATAAAAACTAACATTATCCCAAATAGAAAAACATGGGATTCGAGGGCCAAGCCCAGCCAAAATTAACCCACACATGGACAGCAGAGATTAGTTCTTCCCACCCAGCTATTTAGAAAGCAGGGTCCTAGCCCACTCCTCCTACATAAACATGAACAGATCTTTGTTGTCCTCATTTGCTTCCAGCCTGCCGCCCGCCAGCATTTCCTGCACAGTACAGAGGGTCGTAGCCAAAGCATGCATGACCTTCAGGGAAAATTTTTTGGTCCTCATGCAATGGTTCATCAGGTCCTGCATATTCTTCTTAATCTCCACAATATCCTTGTCCAGATTCAAGAACCTCCTTTTGAGGGTGCCTGTAAATTTGTTTTTTTCCTCCATGGCCGTAGTATGGGGCTTATCTTGAGGTTCCTAAGGAGGACTCGGGGGCGGGGTAGGGTTATTGGGGGTTTCCATGGTTTTCTAGAGGTTGGGCAGAGGAGTGTTACCAGTCCTAGGGTGACTCATATAGCCATCTGAGGAACCATTCTTGGACTCAGTGGAGTGGGAGTCATTTTCAGATAGGGGAAGCTCTTTGGAGATCCATAGTTTATATTGGATGCTTATGCTACTACAACTTGTTTTAGTTTCACATATAAATAAAAAGATTTAAAAATGTCTTTTGTTTTTCATTTACTACGAGAATAAAGCACTTATGCTTATGATGGAAAAATATTATTCATGCAAAAATTGTGCAATGTATTGTAATAAATCATCAATAAATGTCAAGTCATCAAGTAGTGCACATTGGATTGGCACTAACATTACATTTTTCATCAAGGAAAACTATGCGCATCAATACAACACAATCAGAAAAAAGAATATACATGTTAAAGAGTTTGGAACTATTAGGAAAACAAAAATATGGTTTTGAAATCATAATATATTCTTCTGCAATAGAGAAATGCATACAATGAGTAGAAGCTTTTGAGTGCTTTTCATTGGTTTAACATACATCTTTTTATTGTAATAGTTCAAACAATATGAAGAAAAAGAAAGACACAAGTGATAAGTTATTACAAATATAATCAACATATTAACTATGAAAATTACTGCAAAGAGAAACTTATGTTATATATGCCTTTCTGAGAAAATGAAAGAACATTATTAGATGGTTGTAGAAAATGGAGAAAAACATTTAACAGAACTAAAGAAAGAATTGAAATTGTGAAAAAAAATCCATACCACAAGTTACTTGCAAATGCAGCGATATTGAAGAAGCTAGTGCATGAACTAAAGATGACATGTATCTTACAATTATTTTAGACAATGACATTGACAAACATTGACAACAAACTTAAACTAAAAAGTATGACATCATAAATGGCATAAACCCAAACCATTGCCATTTCATTTCTCATGAAAGAAATTTGTGTTCATCTATACAACACCATCAGAAAAAGAATATACATGTTAAAGAGTATGAAACTATAATTAGAAAAAGAACAAGATGATTCTAAAAATATAAAATATATGCTTCTGAAATAGAGAAATACATGTACAATGAGAAGAATCTTTAATGAGACTTTCATTGACTGGATATATATCCTTTTATTGCAACTGTTGAAAAATATACAAAAAAAAAAAAAGAAAGACACAAGTGATATGTTATGCCAAATATAATCAACATATTGACTATGAAAACTACTATAGAGAGAAACTTATGTTATATATGCCTTTCAAAACAAATGAACCAACATTGTTAAATGGTTGTAAAATATGGAGCAAATCATTTAACAAAAAAAAGTACTAATTTTACGATTGTGAAAAAAAATTTCACACCACACATTACTTATAAATGGGGCGATATTGAAGAAGCGAGTGCAAAATCTAAAGATGATATGTATGCATGAATTATTTTAGACAATGACATTGATGAACATGAACAACAAAATCAAATTGAAAATTATGACACCATAGATGACATAAACTATGTAAAAAGTGCAATTTTTTTTTTTGTTTTGCTCATGCTTTGTTCACAGAAATAGGACACCCTACTTTGCTCAGTAATGAAGAATATTACAAGTTACAAAGAAAATTGAACACAAAACAACAATCAATAGTGAAATATGTTTTGATGTCAATATAGAATTTTCCAAAAAAACCATTCTATTTATTCCTGACCAGAGGCACAAACAGAGGAAAAAATATCACAAAAAAAGTGTTTTATGAAGTTATGATCCAATACTATGAAAAGAAACTTGATAGTGATCCACTAAAAGATAAAGGTAGTATATTTGCCTCTACTCAGAATTCTGCATTGAATGCAGGTGATGTAACTAGACATTTCATTTTCTATTTGTCATGTAATTCTTCAAGAATGCTACCTTTAGACTATAACACTCTTGATAGTCTAAGAAAAAATCTTGAACAATTACAAATTTTTCTTGTTGTTGAAACATCCTTGATAGGGTTAGGAATGTTGCACAATATTGATGTAAGATTACGTCAAATCAAGCACAGACCAACAAAACCATTTCAAAAACTTGATAAAATAGTTTGTGGTGATTTTTATCAAGCGTTGCTTGTATGTGATACATGGATATTTGAACAGCCAACAACAAATGGTGAAAAAAATGCTTTACACATTCTAAATTGATTCTATAAACAATTTTGAGTTATACGATGTCATGAGACAAATTTATCCAAATCTCACTACCATGCTAAATCAATGCAGAACGTTGTAGAAAACTGATTAGGACATAGTGTATTTGAATGATAATTGTTGCAGACCTCCTCGAAATGAAGTAAAATTGCTACATTTATTATGGACATAAATACAAGGGTTGATAACCATAACAAGAAAATGAACTAAATCATCCACCTACTAAATTGTATGTGTTTGAAGCTTCTTATAAAAGGACATAACAATTGACAATTCATATTCTCAACTTGATAAAACAACATTGTCTTGCATAATCCTTTTGAAGAAATGGATTTTGTTTGAGATGATTGCTGGTAATATCAACATAGTAGATAGCCTGGTGAATGGCGCAAATAGATTTTTTTAATTGAATAAAGTTGACAGGAAATAAATTGTTTACATCCAATTTAATGACCCTACAATAGGCAAAATATGATGGTAGAAAATGAAAATCATGTATACATAATTGATATGTCCTAACTAGACACTGATAACAATAATTGTTAGAAAGCTAAAAATAGGTACAAACATAGTTACTCAATCTCAATTTTGTTTGTAGTTAGCCTCTGCATACACCATTCACAACACACAAGGATTGACTATGGATGTAATTTCCTTTCATCCCTACAAACTCTATCAACATGGTCTTTCGTATACTGCTTTGTCATCTGTAAGAAATATTGAACAACTCTATTTGATAAACAAATTAGATCATTAAAATATCAGAATATCAGAATAAGTTCAAAATGAAATGGAATGACTCTGATTATTTTACAAATAGAAACTGCATCATAGTCTTGTTACTGTTTCAGCAAACCAATTCAAGAAATGTTCTTTGAGCACACACATTTTTGGTTTTCATGCACAAGAAATAATATATGACCATGACTCGGTAGAAACAACTATCTTTTACATACAAGAAACAAGAGAAACAACAAAGGATCAAGTTAACTTATTTGATGAGAGATTTAATTGCTTCAAATCAATTGTTGTCCATGGGATTTTAACTTTTTTTATAGCCAAAAATTGTAGTACTTAAAATGATGTAGGAGCATCCTGGGTGTAAGAACAATCTTGCATCACCCAAAAATATTTTATGGCTTATTTTCAATAAGGGTTATTTTGTGTTGAGTTACTATTTCTGGAAAGTTACTATTTTTGGTAAGTTTTCCCTTTGAGCTCAAAATGTTCTATTTTCTTCCCTAGGGATTCACCTTGATTGTATCAGCCTACCAGTAAAGTTTCATTGCCAGATCAAGTCTAGTTTTGTAGATATTGGATATTTTCGGTATTGGCAACAGGGTACATAAACTTTGAACTCGGTTTTGAAGGCTTTAGAGGCTCTGAATGGGGTCAAGACTTTGGTTGGTTGGGGTTTCCCAAGTGAAATATTGTAAAGAACTTTGTGGCATTTTCAAAATGGGGTTACGGCGACCCATTGGGTTAATGGTTGTTAAGATATGGTCTCTAGAAGTTGCGCTACCTGGACTTGAAAATATTAAAGTTTCTTCAAAATTTCTTTCTGGGTTCCAAAGTTGTTTGGGCCTAATCTAATGTAATAAAAATGAATAATAATATCTTAGGGATGGTCGGTCTCAAACTTTAGGGTTTAATTTATATAGTCTTCTTGGGCGGTTAAAATTGCATCTATATTGGAGGCATGTAGGGTTGTCTAGGGTAGTTCTGGGTTATGCAGCTGGTGGCTCTGGGTTGCATCTATTATTGTATTAAAATGCCCATGTGGCTGTGCATGTTACATTTCTGAAGGTGCTCGTTATATTTCAGAATATTGTAATTTCCTTTCATGGTGGATAATAGAAAGCCCATTTCCTTTCTTTGCAAATCTTGTTATTCTCAATTTTGTTGTGTGTTTGCGTTAATAAGGGAAGTACCCTTCATCATAAAACAAAGACATTTTCAAGAAAAAAATGTTGAGTTGATAAGAGTTAGTATATTAAATCTTAATAACACATTGGAAATTAAAAATTTGTACTTGAGGTGGTGGTACAATAGTGGGTTACACTTTTTTGCCAACTTTGACATAGAAATTAATATTCTGAAAAAACTTCACATTCACACACTTATTTCCACTAAACCATCACGAATTTAAAGATGATGTATATTAGAGTTTTCTTACCATTTTGAGTGTAGATTTTAAATATATTTTTTGATTGTTTTTGGAATTTATTTGCATCCATTTTTCCATATCCTTTGAAAAGTGTTTTTAAGATTTTTTTTTAAAAGAGTGACATTCACTTACCACTACATAATCTCTCTCTCTCTCTCTCTCTCTCTCTCTCTCTCTCTCTCTCTCTCTCTGTGTGTGTGTGTGTGTGTACACACACACACACACACACACACNCTCTCTCTCTCTCTCTCTCTCTCTCTCTCTCTCTCTCTCTCTCTCTCTCTGTGTGTGTGTGTGTGTGTACACACACACACACACACACACACGGTCATATCCCTATAGCCAGCAAATTATTTTCTTTGGTAAAGCAGTGGCATATTAAGTTGTCAAAGGCCAAAATAAATATTTGGTTAAAGTGTATAGTATTTGTAGAGTATGGGTCACATAAATTTAAAAAAAAAATTGATTTTTGTTGTAATTTTCTAAAAGTAGTTGATAGGTCAATTTTTTTTTCCTTTTTCTTTTATGTTTTAAATATTAGAAATTGGGAGAAAAAAGAGGGTATCAATATTTATTGTGACTGTAATATAGTGATTGTTGGAGTAAATGTCTCTTGTAGTGGTAAATACTACCTACCATTGTGATAAATGCAAACTACATTAGTGATAAATATGATGTATTTTTTCCCAGCTCGCATTGGTTTTGTTTTTGTGATTGCATTTGTTTTTGTTCAGTAAGCACAAAGGAACCAACAAAGTAAGGATTGTGAACAAGAATCGAGGGCTAGATTCAAGGCCTTGGGACTATTTTTTTTTGTTTCACTACCAAGTTTATGCATTGCGTGGCTTGATGTATGGTGTGGTAGTTTTTTGCTTCGTTGTTAAAGTGGTCTATGCAATGTTTTTTATTATCTACTACAAAATCAAACACCAGGCATAAAATGAATATTTGATTAAAGTGTATAGTTTTCGCATAGTATGGGTGATCTAGATTTAAAAAATGTTTTTTATTGTGATTTTCTAAAAGTAGTTAATTGGTGAGTTATTTATTTCCTTGTGTTTTTTTAGTTTTAAATATTAGAAACTGGGAGAAAAAAAGAGCGGACTAATATTTTCTATGACCGTAATATAGTGATTGATGGAGTAAATGTCTCTTGCAGAGGTAAATACTACCTGTCATTGCGGTAAATTCAAATTATAGTAGTAATAAATATGATATATTTTCTCCTACCTTGCATTGGTTTTGTTCTTGTGATTGTATTGTTTTTGTTCTACAAGCACAAAGGAACCAACAAAGTAACGATTGTGATTGAGAGTCGAGGGCTGGATTCAACGTCTTGGGAATGATATTTTGTTGTTTCAGTGCCAATTTTCTGCATTGTATGGCTTGATGTATGGTGTGTTAGTTTTTTCTTCGCTATTAAACTGGTCTATGCAATGTTTTTGATTATCTACTAGAAAATCAAACACCAAATATATATGTATGTATGTGTATATATGTGTGTGTGTGTGTGTGTGTGTGTGTGTGTGTGTGTGTGTGTGTGTGTGTGTGTGTGTGTGTACATACATATATATAGGTATAGGGTGATCTCACAATAGTGAGTCCCACTTTTTGGGACGAAGGATTTCAGATTTGCAAACAAAAAAATAAATTGATGGCTTTGTGCGAAGTGGTTAAGAGGCTTCGCGCGAAGTACCCCATGTAGGCCACTTCGCACAAAGCCATTACTTTGCGCGAACTGGCACACGTAGGGTGCTTTGCACGAACACCCCCTTCGCGCGAAGCCTATTTTGGCAAAATTTTTTATAAATTTCTCACAAGTCATGTCATTTTCACTATTCACTTTGCGAGATTTTGTGGACCCGGTGCTTGGAGCGAACCAGTGATGACCACTACGACGTCAGCACTTCCCGACCTTTTTTGACCTCTTTGTGATTGTTATTAGCATCAGGTACACACATTTTTCTCATTTTTTATTTTAAATTATACGTTTTATATTCATTTTAGTTAATTATTTTTTTTAAATAATATTTAGTTTATAGAAATGTTAGAAAATGATAATTGGATTTTAGAATTTGTTAGAAAATTATTGTACTATGTTAGAAAATCATAACTTATTATATTAGAAAATGTTTGAAAACTTTA
>MU226850.1:191109-201533 GCA_018584345.1 Thuja plicata
AAATGAATGAAACCAATTACATCCTCTGGATATTGAAGTTAAAAATATAATTTTGAAAGAATTACATCGTTATCATATTTTAAAAAAAAGTTATGTTGATCAAAGTGACAGTCACTTCTTAAAATCATAGTTTTTTTACAAGAACCACTATTCGAAGGAGAAAGAAAAATGAATTTTAATAAATTTTAACTTTTTTAAAAAAAAATATTTAGAAACTAGAAAGAAAATGCTAAAATACCCTAGTTTACATTATCTTCAAATTCCTTATAGTTTTCTGGCAATAGGTGTTCGAAAATGAAATTTTTTCTCAAAATGTGGATCTCTGTGTCAAAGTTGGCCAAAAAGTGGGACACACTATTGTGGGATCACCATATATATATATATATATATATATATATATATATATATATATATATATATATATATATATATGTACACACACATACATGTATACATATATATAACTTGATGAAACATAGTTCTCTTTTACTTTTAGTTGCAAATTGAAGAAGTAAAAGTAAGATATTATAAAATATGTTGTGAAAAACTAGGCATCATAAAATAGATCTCTAGCATAGAAGGTTATATTCATCAAGTAACAAATGAATTTCCGACAGACAATAAAAATAGTCTATATATATTATGAAATTAGTCGATGTTTTAATATATAAAACCAACTGAATACCAATGGTCGTAGCAATGCCTTACTTGAATTCATGTAGTTTGTCAAAATCTTTGTCTAATGATGTTATCATAATCCATTCACTAGCAATTGGACATTAGCTCTTTCCAAAAAAAAAACCCTAATATGAACAATTCTATTATGGAATATAGAAGAAAGCTAGTCAACATGCTTGCAAATAGAAAACTAAACATGTTAGTAAATACAAGCATAAATATTGCCTGGTTCTTGTCTGTGACAAGACTGTGTGCTTGATTTTGAACAACAAAACATTAACAACAAAATGCCCCCTCGACTATACAGTCCATTATTTGATGATATGTTCAAACTTTCATTGTTTTAAGCCAAGGAAAAAATCACAGCCAAAAGTCGAAAATAATATATTTTTGTTTATTTTCCCACTCGAAAAAACAAGTTGTGTGCCTTGTTTGTGCCAACACATATTTTAAAATGTGGGTAAGTACAAACCAAAAAAGAAACAAAATACAAAATACAAGGGCTTTGCACAATGCAGAGATCTGATTTGATATCTTTCATTACAGGTATGTTCTTGCTTCTCTTGGTTTCTTCAGAACCTATGCTATGAATTTACAATTCTAATGTAGAATAATGTTATGTTTAGACTTGTGAATAATCATAAACAATTGAATGTTTAGACTTTCTAGATCTCTTTCTGGAACTGCCCTTGGATCAACAGCTTCTATTGAGGTGCGCTTCAGTTTTTCCTCGTTCTTCTTTCCTATTCCATCGCTGGTGATCCTACGCCACCATCTCACAGCATAATAGCAATGGTAATAGGAACAATAATAACAATGCTGATATAATAAAATTAAGATGCTTCTTTTTCCTAACTGGGGCAGGCATTAGGGTTAACGCACCCGATAAATCTTGGCATGAGAAACTCCAGGCGTACACCGTGTGAGTCTCCGTTTCGACCCCAGTGGATGCCGAAATACCAACCTTGACAACAGGGGAAAGAAACTGACTCAGATCTATGTCATACAACAAGATCGGTTTTTCCGGTCTAGATGGAATAAGACCGCCGGGGTTTTGTGAAAGAAACACCTGAACTTGTGCCACAGGGCCATAGTAATCCACCCATGCATCCCATTTTGATCCGTCCTTGAGAACAGCGTCTGTGAAAAGATTGCTTACTGAAACAGTTCTCACCGATTTCACGCTGTTGACATCGATTCCCACATGGTTATCATCTGGATCGAACTCATCCTTGTATGTGTCGAACTCCACAGCGAGAATCTGATTCGATGAGTTCCCATCTGTTTCAGATTGGAAGAGACCAAACCATTTGCCGTGATCAGCTTCGGAGGATTGTAAGTCGGAGGGAGCGAGAAAGAAAGTGAGGCCGTCTCCACTGCCATTGACTGCAACCATGCTGAATTGGAAATGTGTAGAAAAACTTGCGAGGGCTTGAGAAGGAATAATGTTGGAATAGGTTGCCCATCCGAGGCTCGATTGGCTCATTGTAAGCTGTATTGCTTCGTCAGAAATGAATGCATCTGCTGACATCCGGATATCTGTTTGTGGGGGGAAACTAAAACTAATGGCTCCTGCATCTGAGCCGTAACAGGAAGCAGAAAGAGTAATAAACAAGCAGAAAAGAAATCTGGACATCATCTTAGCCATCAGGATTTACCTGCAGAGAATGGTTGTATGAATTAGTACGTTAAGAAGAGCATAGGACTACAGGGTAACAATTAAGTAGTTTTGTATGAATGAGTACTTTTAGCAGACCGTAGGACTACAGGATAGCAGTAAAATAGTTTCAAGTATGAATGAGTATCTTTAGCAGACCATAGGACTATAGGATAGCAGTAAAACAGTTTTGTGTATACATACTTATGCAGAGATACTGAAATTATGTCCGAGAGATCTCCATTATCTTTAGCAATAAATTTTGGAAAAAGGAGTTTGCTGCTTTTACTTTGAAGAAAATTGATAACAATTTAGCGATAAAAATTCTGCGGTTTCTAAATGTAAAATGTGCATGTAAAGAAAAGAAATTCATGTAACACACAGAAAAGTGGAAAAGTTGCTACTATTGTTTATTGATGTAAATGTCCGTATTGTTTTTTTGACCTTTATGAACAAAATTACATTCAGTAACAATTTTAAATACCATTATGGACTATCATATCTATTATAATTTATGTGAAATGCTTAAACATACGCAGAAGTTGGTAATTGAGATTAAGAAAACTAACCTTCAAAATTTCTGGCAATAATATTTTTTGAAAGAAGAATCTTCTGGAATAGCACCATGAAATAATTTTAATGAAAAATAGAAATCACATTATTAATAAAGTTATAACAGAGCCGTAAGCTATTAGAACTTCACTTTGGTAGGAAGAAAACTTGTGCCTTGTCAACATCATCTAACTGGAAAGCACTTTGACTCCTAAACAGAAAAAAAAAAAAAATTAATTAAAAAAAAAAATACATCAAATCATATTAAAACCTACCCTTTGTATCATGCATGACAATGCAGCAAAATATGCAGCAAAATATCTTTCCACAGCAGATTCTATTCTAATCCTCTGAAAAAATCTTGAATATTTATAATCCCATCAAATATTAAAAATGTTTATGAACATTTTCTCAATGTCTCTTCCTTTCCTGGTGATAAAGGGAAGAGTGGGGAGGGAGAGAAGCTGTCTGTTGATCAGATTCTGAACAGGTATGTGGGTGTAGTGTTTAAAGTCAGTTTTTTATTTGGATTTTTTATTCCATTCAAATTCTTTAAGAGTTAAAAGACATACATTTAGATTTTAAGCTATATATAGGCCCATATACAGATCACTTCATATTATAAAAGATTTTTTTTCACTTTTATATATAATCAATGATAGTACACATCTCTATCATTCCTAAATAAAATCATAGTTTTACCTTTCTAATAGTCATTGTAAAAATAATTAATCTATTGAAATAAAAATAACATCAACAAAAAATAAAACTTACCACACAAAAATTCACACTTTTTACTTGAAGTTTAATAGTCATTTCAATGTCAAAAATTAAATATTTAATCATAAACATAATATTTCTAAATATGCACCATGTAAAACATGTGTATGTTTTTTCTTATTTTTTTATGTGTGTGAGAGTGGTAGAGAGGCTCGTATATTTGTAGTAAGCTTGTGTTAATCACTTATTTTTTATGTGTGTGAGAGTGGTAGAGAGGCTCGTATATTTGTAGTAAGCTTGTGTTAATCACTTTTTTTAGAAATTTGGAATTAGAAAGAAAATAATTTGATTTGTTGATTTAATTTTTTTTTAATTTTCTAGTTATAGTTAATGAATTGAATGAAGAAATAAATTCTAAATAATAAAATAATTTTTAACATAAAATAAAATAGATAAATGGATATCTATTAATAAATATATTTAAAATATATATACCAATAATATATATAATAACAATTGAGCAAAATTATAAAATCCAATATTTCAAGAATTTATACAAGATTGAAAATGATAGTTCTATTTCTAATATACACATTAAATGGTTACTCACAACCTAGTGAATGGCTTAATCAACACACACTAACAACTAACATTTGTGACAGTAAAGGAAATAGAAAATAATGGTGGGTGAAGGATGCTAATGAACCAGGGGTGACCAGTGATAATAAGGAAAAATGGGGACTAGGGAAGGGATGATCTCCTCTAACTAGGATAATAGTTTTGTTGAGAATATCCATGAACAACCTCAGTGTGAAGCCCCTACAGCTCCGCATCAGACTATGGCCAATGAGTATAATGATAATGAGAGTGACTTATTGGAAGGAATGTGTAATGGGTTGATTCTTTCCTTGTTCAGGGGTTGGAAGATACAAGAAAGGATCAGACTTTAAAAGGGACTGAAGGCACCCATGTTTTAAGCAATAAGACTGTTAACTTGGATAACTTAGGTGGGAAGCCAAATAATGGACCTCTCCCCTCCTATATTGATGCCCAATATTTCAATAATCTTTATAGCATTAGTGATTTGGAGATGCTTAGAGTCAACAATATAATGGTTGATATTTCCATATTTCTAGACACTATGGTTGGTTCTTCTGGGAGAGAAGAATCATCTTTTCTGAACTATCAAATGGATGATGAGAAAGAAATAAAGATAGTAAGCAACAAAAATAAAAATAGAAAACATGGTGGTGATGGTCCTTCATTCCAGACTACTTTTGAATGTATAAAGTAAGAAGGCAGATGTGGGGAAAAATGGATCTAAGGGAAGACCAACAAAGAAGAAAAGTAGAGATAATGATAGTTGGTCAGATGTGGTGGATGGAAAACAAAGTACCATCACAAAGGTTTTTACTCCTAGTAAAAAATGAAGATCATATCCACGAATATAAGGGGAATGAATGCCCCCCATAAACAAGATGTTCTCAGGAATTTGATTAGGGACCATAAATCGGATATTCTTTTCGTCAAGGAAACCAAGATGAGTAAGGAAAGAGTTGAAAAGATTGAATTTTTCCACAGCTGTGGGATTAGTAGTAGCAGCCCTAAAGGAGCTTCTGGAGGTACAGTTATTTTTTGGAATACAATTATTGTCAGAGGTAAAGTTCTTTTTGAAGATGATAACATGGTTTCAATTTGTATGCATCACATCAGGGATAACTTTGATTGGGTCCTTACCAATATCTATGCTCCCAACACCAAGCGTAGTAGAGCTAACTTTTGGGTGAAGGTGTTTGACCATAGATCCCAATTTTTGGAGGACTGTTGGATGATCATGGGTAATTTTAATACACCTTTGAATGATTCTAAGAAAAGTGGTGGCTTGGGATCTCAACTGAATAGTAGATTAGATTTAATGAATTTTATCAATAATCAAGATTTTTTTGATGTTGAATTAAAGCAAATCAACTACACATGGTCCAACTGAAGAGTTGGGAAAGATTGTATCCAAGTTAAACTTGATAGAGATTTAATCTCTCATGGCTGTATGTAAGTATCTTTTCTCCTTATCCTCTTTTGAAAAGATTGGTTCTGACCATTTTCCTATTTCTTTTTTTGCTGAACCTTTTTTCTTGTAAAAGGAATTTCCCTTATGTGGACTCCTCACCTTGATTTGGAGAGGAGTATTTTATTTTTGTGAAGTACTAAGATTCATGGAATGACTATGTTTAAAGTTGGTAATAAATTGAGTATTATCAAAGATAAAATTAAAAAATGGAATACAGAGGTCTTGGGTGACATTTAAAAAAAAAAAGTCTGCTAAATCTATGCTGAAGAAAATTTAGGACTCTATCCAGCAGTTTGGGTATTATATGGATGTTAAAAATCAAGAGAATGAAGCTTTGGCTTATTAACGTAATACTATTTCTAAGGAAGAGGTCTATTGGAGACAAAGATCTTGGGTTACTTGGCTTAAGGTGGGTGATAGGAATACCATAAATTTTCATATGACTACTATGAAATATATGGTTGCCAACAAGATTAGTCAAGTTCAAAAGGGAAGAAAAGTCTTGAATAATGAGGAGAAGATGAAACAGGAAGCGGTGGACTACTTTTTGAGTTTTATTCCTGATCACAATCTTGAGGAATCTGAGCAAGATAATTTGTTGAGTGTTATCCCTAGTATCATTACTAATGAAAAAAATAAAATGTTGGGTGCTTTTCCCTCATCCAAAGAAATTAAGGATGCGGTTTTCTCTTTTGATGGTGATAAGGAACCTAGCCCTGATGGTTTCCCAATGTTTTTCTTCGATCATTTTTGGCATATTATGGAAAAAGATGTTTTGAATGTTGTTAAATGAATTATATGGATGCAGGAGTTTGTTGAAGAAAATCAATGCCACTTTGTTAACCCTTATCCCCAAGAAGATAGGGGCCAACTCCTTTGATCAGTTCAGACCTATTAGTTTATGAAACTCATTTTTAAGACCATTTCTAGAATTTTCACCTTGAGTCTTCTTAAGATACTCCCTTCCAACATTTCACCTCAGTAGAATGGATTTGTTTTGGGAAGACAAATTCTGGACTCTATTATTTATGTGCATGAGAATATCATTCTCAATGGAAATTCAAGAATATCAAACTTGAAGAAGAAGGGTTTTCTCTTAAAGCTAGATCTTGCTAATGCTTATGAAAAAGCTGATTGGTTGTTCCTCAGTAAAGTGATGGATAAGTTTCAATTTGGTCATAGAATCATCTAGATTATTCATCAACTTATTTCTATATCCTCCTTTGCTATTATAATTAATGACTCTTCTTCCTCCTTTAATAACTCTAGGGATATTAGATAGGGTGATCCCATATCATGTATTTTATTTAACATTATGGTGGAGTTCTTGGGGAGATATATCTAGAAATTGATTAGTGAAGGAACCCTTAGAGGGCTGCATCCTTCCTCTGCTAATCTGGTTGCTCGAACGAGAAATTTGTTGATGATATCATTACTATGGGTGGGACGACTAATCAAGAGGCTAGAAACATGAAGGGGGTTATTAGGTCCCATAATAAGGCTATTGCTCAACTCATTAATTGGAATAAGATCTCTCTCTTATTTATTAATACCCCGGAGGAGAGCAGAAGTAAATTGCCTCTATTCTACAGTGTAACATTAGTTCTTTTCCTTCTATATTTTTGGGTCTCTCCTAGGGGATAAACTATCTTATTCTTTTTGGATGGATATTATTGAAAATTTTAACATGAAACTTGCTGGCTAGAAGGGTATTTTCCTTTCTCATGTGGGTAAAGTCACCTTTCTCAAGTCATCGTTACAATACTTAGTCATATATGTGCTTAGTCTCTTTAGAATGCTGACTAAGTTGGGTGATAAGATTGAGGGCATTCATAAGCCCTTTTTGTGGTCTGGAGCTGAAGAGAAAAAAATATGGATTCCTCTATTAGCTTGAGACAAGGTCTGTAAACCTAAGAAATTGGGAGGTTTAGGTATCGCATCTATTAAACAAATGAACTTGGCCCTTCTTGCTAAATAGTTATGGAGAATGTATGGAGAGTATAAGGAGTGGAACAAGATATGGAAAAATAGATATAGTGTTGAGCTTCCTCTTGACAACTCATTTATGAGGAATATATTATGGGAGGATAAAAAATATGGAATAGTGTCATGAAAGCTAAGAGAGTGGCTGCAAAAGGGGGTAAATGGAAGCTTGCGGATGGAAAGAAAATTAGTTTTTGGGAGGATCCTTTTCTTCTTGATCATCTTTTATGTATGCTACCAGACATGAAGGACCTAATCAACAGATGTAAATTAGCTTTTGGAACCAAGGTTAGGGATTAATGGAGAGATAATAGCTGGGTGAATCTGAATGCACTTATTTATAAAGCACTTTACTGCCAATAGATTATTGATAATAAGGAAGACACTTTAATTTGGGGCCTGGAACCTTTTGGTACTTTCTCTGTTACCTCTGCTTATAGAATTCAGATCCAGCCAACTAATGAAATTCCTTTTTGGGAAAAAGCATGGAATAAATATCTTACTTCTAAAATTGATATTTTTTTCTTGTTGTTTATCCATAACAAAGTCCTCACAGTTGACAATATGATTTAGAGATGGTTCTGTTATCCCAACAGATGTTTCCTTTGCAATAAGGAGAGTGAATCTGCATCTCATCTATTCCTCAAATTTTCTTACTCTTTAGTTATCTAGGAAGCCTTGTTACAGAGATGGAATGTTTGCTGCATGTTTCCTAGTACCGTCCAAGATTTTTTACAGCAATGGAATTGTCCTAGTTTGAATAAGAGAGCCAAATTGTTTTAGAATATTGTTATTCATCACCTTATTTGGAATATCTCAAAAGAAACAAATAATAGGACTTTAGGGATAATCAAAGAACTCCTTTGGTTCTGGCCAATGTTATCTTTAAAGTATCCAACAAAATTTCTCTCAGGAGACTAAAACGTTTGGGAATCTGGGGTTGGAAATTGATTCCTGGAACATTAATCTGAAGGATGCTAAGAGACAAGGTAAGGAAAATTGTTGTTGGTTGTACCCTCCTGAGGGTTGGATCAAAATTAACTTTGATGAGGTTGCTAAAGGGAACCAGGGTAAAGTTGGTTGCGGAGGTGTCATTCGGGATAGTAGGGTTAATTTCATTTTTATTGTCACTGTTTCTATTGACATTCAATGTAATCATGTGGTTGAGGCTCTTGGGGCCTTTTTCTCTCTATCTTTGGCTAAACATTTGAACCTTAAAAATGTGTGGTTAGAAGGTGATTAGGAAAATATCATTAACTGTCTTAAGGGAAAATAGAAAGTTTCTTGGTCCATTGCGAATATTATTAATAAGGCTTAAGATATCTTGGGATCCTTTAACAATTCCTATGTGTACCATGCCTTTCGTGAGTCAAATATAATTGCTGACATGTTTGCTAATAAAGGGGTCACTCTTGACTCCCTCATGACTTGGCACTATTTAAAGAATCTTAATGCAAAGGACACTACTCTTATTAATTATGACAAGACTAATAGTAAGGAGGGAATATTTATTGGAAATTATGGAAAGATTTTGGATGAGTAAATAGGTCATGAATTATTGTGGCAACACAAAAGCTTAACGTTTCATAGTAGTGACTTTTCTTTGCACTCTTTTTGAGCACCTTGTCTCTACTTTTTTAACTATTAGTTTTTGGGTTTTTTTTGTCTTTGTCAATGAAAACTATTCGTATGAGATCGACAACTATGGGTGGAAATTTGAACAAAGAAGAACCTACTAATTGTTTGAAGTGGAAGGACGAGCCTTAGATATGGAGGAGGCTAAAGAAAGGCCAATTTACTCCCTATTTGGAAAAAATTCACAGATACGACAAGGGGATAACCCAAAAATTCATAGTTGGCTGCAGAAATGACTCACTGACTATTGACGGGAGGTATGTTGATCTTAATGTGGACCTTATAGCATAGGTAACTAGTTTATGCATGTCTGGCATGAATATTTAGAGAAATAGGAAAGTGTCAAAAATGGTGGTTAATAAATTCCCTAAGCCTATAGTCGAGAGGAATGGTATAGTTAAGAAGAAGGGTTTTTATGTGGTTGCTAATATTAAGGAATTTTGGTATAAAATTCTTGTTGTGATTATGGAGTATATTACTTTGGAAGGGCGATTTACAAGAGCACAATCACATCATTTTGTGTTGTTGAATCACTTTCATCCCAAAGATTTTATATCCTAGCTTTTTTTTTCTTTACAACTCTCTGTATCATGGCTTGGTTGAAAATAGGGAGGACCCTGGTAAGCCTGTTCTTCACAAGGGCCTTATTTTGTTGATTTCTGAGTATATGAAGATTAATATCCCTGCTCGACTATGATTAAAAAGAATAGGGATAAGAGGAAGAGTATCAATTCTGGTACTGGTAAGGTTGAGACACTTGCTAAAGGGTAAAAGCACAATAATCTGTCACCCTTTTACAAAGGAAAAGGACAACAACACCAAAACTATAAAACTTCAAGGGCATAAAAGTCACATTTCTATTGATAATTTGAAGATGATGTAAACTGATGAAATGTGTCAAATAGGATGAATTATATGCCTATAATTTTTTTCTAAAAATTTGAACCAAAATTAATATGTTTTTTGAAATGTTTAGGTCTATTTATCATTTTCTAAAAAAACTATAAATCAGGGAGTTTACTTCCCGCCAAATTATTATAAGTAAAATATTGTTTTTTCCTCCAATTTTAGAATATGTTTTAGATGACATGTATAGGTAGTGCATAAAAAAAGAAAGAAGTTTTTTTGATG
>MU226850.1:228507-245996 GCA_018584345.1 Thuja plicata
TCTTATTTTTAGGAGTAGAGAAGCCTCTTGCCTCTCCTTCACTTTCTGTATTTTCTTCAAACATGCTACACTCCTCCTCCCCTTCTGTTTCTTCCGCATCCTTTAGTTTCTTCTTCTCCACAGACCTTACCAGTTTTTTAGCTTTCAACACCTCATAAACAAGAAACATGACTCCTTGGTGAGAAGCATGGTCCCCCTTGGGATCTTTCTAATAACTAGTGATAGTAGCTTCTAACTAACTAAGAAAGTAGTAAGGTAAGCTAATTTTCACCTGATGTCTAAAGTGATTTAACAGCATAAAATGGTGCCCAGTTGCTCTAGTAAACCTACCATCCAGGGTGATATAGCTAATGAGGATATACAAAACATACCTCCAAGGTCTGGAAATGCGCTTAGGGTTATGGTAGGAAGTGTCAATCTTCACCAATCTGTTCCTCTCTTTCTCATTAATCGGAAAATTCTCCTAGGCTTTGTCAGAAATCAACCTGTCACGGTAAAACTTAATACCCTCCATCCCCATTACCATGGCTTCAACAATGACATCCTCCGTAATTTCCATATACTCATCATCCACTAAAATCTTACCCTCCTTCCATGTTTTCAATGTTATGTAGTCAATGTTATGATATGTTTTCTTTGGTAGTCAATGTTATGTTTTGAAGGATGATAGAAATGGAAAACTTGACTACAAAAGTGATGAAGGTATCTTCCTAGGGTATTCAACCAAAAGAAAGGCTTAAAAATGTCTTAACAAGTCATCTAACAAAATCATTGAGAGTGCAAACGTGAAAATAGATGAATTTGTAGAAAATAATGATATGGAAAGAAAAAGGAACCAGAGTACAATAGGTTTGTTTATATAGAACCTGACACTCTACCTGAGCAACAGTGTGTCACTCCCGAGCATCAGAACATTGCACTCGAGCATCAGGCTGTAATTACCCAAAATTAGGATAATCCTCAAGATGATGTTCCAAACAATGGAAATGAGAAAAAAGGTCAAGAAGATGATCAGAATGATGAACACAGAGCTGAACCAAAACTTGCCAAGTATGTCAAAAGACATCATCCACAGAATCAAATCATAGGAGACAAGAAATCTGGAACAAGAACAAGAAGTAAGTCACTAAACACCAGATGTTTACTTTTTGATTTTGAGCCTAAATATGTTAACACTGCACTTGAGAATGAAGAATGGGTCAGTGTTATGAATGGAGAAATAGAATAGATTGAGAAGAACAGTACATGGACACTAGTACTGAGACCAAATGACAAGATTGTCATCGGTACCAAATGGATATTCAAAAACAAGCTGAATGAGAATGGAGAAGTCACTAGAAACAAAGCAAGATTATTATGCAAGGGATATGCACAAGAAGAAGGTATTGATTACGGAGAAAATTTTGCACCCATTGCTAGAATAGGAGTTAGAATCTTACTTGCTTATGCTGCATTTAAAGGATTCAAGGTATACCAAATAGATTTAAAATCTGCATTCCTAAATGGAATGCTGGAAGAAGAGGTATAAATTGAACAACCAGAAGGGTTTGTTGATCTAGACAAGAGAAACATGGTATCTAGATTATGTAAAGCCTTGTATGGATTGAAACAAGCACCTCGAGCCTGGTTTTAAAGACTTCACTCATATCTCATTAGCATAAAATTTGTTAGAACAAGTGAAAATAGCAATCTGTACTTAAAACAAGATACCAATGGTAATATTCTGATTACTAAAAATTTTGTTGATGATATCATTTTTGGGGGAAATGAATTGTTATAAAATCCTTTGCTAATGAAATGAGCAAGGAATTTAAAATGTCTATGTTTGGAGAGATCAAATTCTTTCTTAGTCTACAGATTCTTCAACAAGATGCATACATATATATCACTCAGTTGAAATACATCAAGGAAGTGTTGAAGATATTAAAAATTGAAGATTCCAAACTAGTTGGAACACCTATGGCTAGCAGATGTAAGATGACAAAAGAAGACAAATCCAATGAGGTAAATAAGACCTTATATAGATCAATGATTGGAAAACTGATGTATGGTGTTCATACAAGACCAAATATAGTACATGCAGTTGGAATTGTTGTAACATTCTCTGCTAATCCCAAACAATCACATATGACTGTTGTCAAGATAATTCTAAGATATGTGAAGAACACTGAGGACTATGGCTTATGGTACAAAAGAGAAGGGAAATTTGAGCTACAAGTCTATACAAATGTTTATTGGGCTGGAAATATTGATGACCGAATGAGAACAACTGGAGGAGAATTCTTCATGGACGACATACTTGTCACTTGGATCAACAAGAAGCAAGGATGCATCTCTCAGTCTACTGCAGAAGCAAAGTATGTGGCTGCTGCTAAAAATTGCTCCAATATTGCATGGATCAAACGATTACTGGAAGGTATGAATGTGAATATTCTTGAACAAGTAATTATCTACTTTGATAATACCAGTGCAATTAACATTTCTATGAATCTAGTCATACATGCTAAGACTAAGCATATTGCTATAAAGTATCACTATCTAAGAGAAAAAATGCAAGCAAAGGAGGTGACATTGGAATATGTTCATTCAAAAGAACAATTAGCTAACATATTCAACAAGCTATTACCAAAGGATACATTTGAGTACTTGAGATAGAGACTAGGAATCCAACCCTTGTCTATCGGTCAGTAAGTTGACTAGGAGGTTGTGTTAGCCTATACCAAATCTGAAGATCAGTCATATTGATGCAAACACTATGATGGATAACAACAGATACATCTGTACACAATAAGGTACAAATATGCACCATAAATCAGAGACATTGTCTTGCTGATGGATAGGGAAATTCAATGAATATATTATGTAAAGGGATGGAACATGATATAGATGATCTTTTTTTGCATTTTTGTCAAAGGGAGAGATTATCTCATTATCATCAGGAAGATATTATTTTGTTATCATAAAGGGAGAGATATGATGAAGGGAGAGATTATCTCATTAAATAAAAAATGGAGGAATTATCTCATTGATCATAAAATATTATATCATTATCCATGAAGAGAAGTTCATGAGAATTGGAAGGAAGAGTTAATCAATATTCTAAGGGAGAGAAATTGATTAAATATGAAATATCCGTCTAAGGGAGAGAAGTAACAAAGGGGGAGAGTTCAGACAAAGAGAAAGATTGATGCCAAAGGAAAAAGAGATTACCAAGAAGAGGAACAGTCAAGGTAAAGCACATATCAGAACAAAGATATCACATGATACATATATCTAGAGAAGGGATTGAAGGTTGAAGACAATCATTCTAAATGAAAAAAATCTAAGCTATTGTGAGCTTATTGAAAGCCATACATTTGTAATAGTTACATTAGGAAAGCTTGATGAAACTGTATATTTCATATTGTATTAGTGATAGTATAGTATGATAATGTAGTATGTTTCCATCAATGCCAAAGGGAGAGATTGATGACATATAACAGATTGAATGTTTGAAGATGTTAAGTTGATCACCGAAATACAGAAGGATAATGCAAGATATTAAATCAGTTAATGGATTGTATTGTCATTGATGTCAAATATATATAATCTAATTGGTTATAATCAAAGTGTCAAATATTTCAGAGAATCAAAGAAAAAAATATTATGCTATCATTAATGTGCAAAAGACAAGCATTCACAATGTAACTTCAATCACCGACGGTCAGTTGAAAGTGACGCATAGAGATCACCGAAAGTCAATTCATAGTGATGCCCGAGTAAGAACACCGATGAGCATTACTGACAAGCAGAATCACAAGCATAAACGATGGCTAGAAAAATAGTGTAAACCGAGAGGGAAGCCCAATGAGAACTGGAGTGTTGACTGAAGCTATCAAAGAGTTAAAACACCAAAATTAACTTGAGTTCAGAAATGATGAAATATCTAGCTAGGAGAGATAAATATAGACTTAACTGGTAGTTATCTTTGTTTTCATCGACAAGATAAAGCCAGAGAGAAGTAAAGGATTTAAAGCTATTTTGTCCAGTTGGAGAGAAGATCTTTGTGAGATAAAAAAAGAGTTTTTCTTTAAATCTAATTGGCGAGAATTTTAGATCACGCCAAGATCAAGAAAATCAAGAACCTAACAATGGTGATATCATGTCTATAAAGAGACAACTTAATTCATTACAAATTAAGGTGGGTGAATGAATGAAAGGAGGATGTTGAAGAGAAACTCATGAAGAGAAAATTTATACAATCCTGATCAATCAAGCTGAGGAAAGAGCTAAATTTTTTTGTGAACATCGAGCAACAAAGAACATCATCACTGAGTATAATCAAAGTGGAGCAAAGGTATAAACAGAGATATATTGATCAGAATAGTTTTATGAGATTACAATAAATCTGAAAATCTGCAAGTATAAGTTGTATAAGTGAACAGATCATACTGTTTCAATTTAACCATTTATTCAGAAAGTCTTTTAACCGAGCGGGATTTAAAGATCCTTTCTATATTGAGATACATCCCAAGGAGTATACAATTTTTTTATCATAAAGATAGCATGAGATGCCAGATCCCTATTGACAGGCCAAGTGAGTGTTTGATTAAGGATGGTAGCATAGAGAAGCCCAACATTAAGTGACAGACTAAACTTTTAAATCCTCTAACAAGGTCACACCTAACACTGTGTTTGTAACCTTTAACATGGTTGGATCTTCACTGAGCTCACTTTAGAAGAGTGAAAATTTTGGGTTACTGGTCCCAAGTGATTTTTTCCTTAGCAGGGTTTCCACGTTAAAAATCCATGTGTCAATGTCTTTATGAGTCATTACTTTAGTGTTTTACATTACACATGGCTTAACTGGATTCATCGGTATACTCTAGATAATTTAATGTCTTTCAGCAAATTAACAGACTACTATTCGGTAAAGATACAGTAGAAGGTTTAACAAAGCATTCCAAGCAGTAGTAATTTGATAAAAATATTTGAAGACATTCATCTTATAGGACTGAAGATAACTAGAGGCTTAATATTGTGGTACTAAATTTTTGGGTTGATTATTCAAAAAAAATTTAGGCCACTGGTTCAGTATCATGGTTAAGGCTTATGAGAATACATGCATTAAGATATGGAAGGGTAACCCTAGCCTCTTTGACCTGCAAAATAGTGCCAAGCAGTTTGAGCAGATGAGGGATAAACTGCCAAAATTCATGCTGGACATTTTTGAGTTCAACATAGAAAGGAAAAGACCAAGCAATGATATGATCAGAAAAACTATTGGGCATCCACAAAATGGATCTAAACATAGTTTGACCAACATTCTAATAAACGTTACTCAAGGTTTTTTCCTGCATAGCATGGTTTTTTAGAAATATAATATACAATCCTTTTTGAATCATTCGGCTAAAACTAACCATAATAGCAATTTTTTTTCCCCATATATTACCAATCCAATCATCAATCAACTTTCTAGCCAGAATATATTTCATGTCCATACAAAAAAATAAAATAATAATGTTCTTCAATCTACTTTTCTTGGTTTTAATAATATTTACCATGTTTGCATTTGGTGAAAGAGCGAGGGTCTTAACTCTAGGTATTGGGGTCTTACCTTCCTCGCTTCTCCCTTCTCCACCAAGATCTACTATGGACTTATCATCACCTTCTCCTCCTCCTCGTCGATGTCCATCGGCATTGGGAAATCCTCCTCCATCACTATCACTGTTCTTGAGCTCAAACTGCACCATCTCTGGTAAAACCATTATCTCCAAAAGAACTACTTTATACGATAGATTAACCATATCTTTGGAAATATTTTACTCAATACCACTTTCTATATTATCACTACCTTTCTTTTCATTTCCATAATTATAATATCCTACAAACATGAGTGCAAGAAGTGTCTTGAAGCAAGACCGTAAATGACACCCATTCAGAAAATTAAAGTCACGCACATGTGAACTAGAGCCGAGATGTGAGAAAATAAAGACTTGGGTAAAAAAGGCCAAGCACAAAAACCAATAACAACAGATATAAAAACTAGAAAAAAAAAAAAGAAAAGGAAAAGAAAGAATGAAAACCAAGAGTCAGTGAAACCGTGAGCAAGGGAGTGGGCACTATCAGCCACACAGACAATATAGAGGAGATACGGGTCCCTCCTAATGTACACCAAAAATCTTCCATGATCTGTTGAGTCCTAGTTGAAGAGTCCAAAATCTAAAATGATGTTACTTAAACTTGCTATGAATTGATATAAATTGATGATGATATAATGTACAAGAGAGCTTTCCCATATATGCAAGTGAGGATGGAGTAGTTTTTTATTAAAGAAAATTTTGTTTTGAAGGGACCAGAATCTATTAACAAGACAAAAAGAGAAACTAAACCAACCAATCTCTAACCATCAATAGAAAAACACCAGACAAAAAGCACAAAATAGAGGAACTAAGATCCAAATAAGCTACAAAGTATTTACAAGACTATCATTCATTTGCGAAATCTCATCATTAATACTACAGATTGTATATATTTTGTTCAAATTTTTGAGCCAAAGTGGCACCTTAGAAGTCCATTGTTATTTGATGGACAGAGCATACACCTGGTTGGATGGAAGACAAACGATAGGGATGGGAAGGACCTTCCAAGATCATCATATATTTATGAATACCTTTTTCTATCGAACCTTCCACAAAATACATGTGGGATTGGATGTTTAATCAAATTGAAAAAATAACATGTGAAGTGGAAAACACAACTGTAGTCATTAGCAGGAAGGATACATGTGGTTCAAAAATACTTATCTTCCCATGCCATCTATTATTCAGGTTTACCTGGCTCTTATACAATTCCCAGGTCAATAAGTTGGAAATAATTTTGAGGGAATTTCTATTGTCTTGTTGGTGCTCTCAAAATTCTAAAGGAAATTGAGGTGCACATGTTAATATTTTTGCTAAGGCATCTAAGTGCACCCCTAAAAAAGTATTTTAGAGGCCTAGTTTGAGAGCATGTGAATGTGATTCCTAGTGCCTTTTATTCAAATTGGCTTTGTAAATGTGTTCATCTACTTTATTTTAACATTTTTTATCATCCTCAATTTCTACTGTTCAAATTAAGTGAGTTTTTAAGGTACTGGTTTTGAGGGGACCATACAGATCTACATATGGAACACTTTCAATTTCATTTCGCAGGCCCACTTTGGAGGTTTATATTTCACACCTTGTTTATTTCTATAATAGAATTAATTTTCCCTTATATTGTAAGCATATCAGTGAGCCCACATATAAATATTTAGACTCAAGTACGTATGTTTCTCATCTTTACCAAGCCCAATCCAAATGGAATTTATTTAAATTTCATTGTGCACATTGGAAAATTTCTCCAAGGGGCATCCTTTGCATATTAATGTTTTCATGACATATGAATTACATGAAGAATTAATTGGTTATTTATAATTTCTATATCTAAATATGCCACCAAGATCAGTTTCAAAGCCTTAGGAGATGATTTTCTATTTTTACAAGCGCAAATCTAAAATCATTTTACAGTGTTTCACATTGGCACTTTTAGAAATGTTACAGATGACAAAGTTTGATCAGTAATATATTACACATGGAGTTGAATTAGACAAAATCCATTTGTGCACATGCTCATTTTTCTTGAATGAATCAGTATGTCAATTGGAATATTCTCAAGATTTGATTTATCATCTTTTCAAGTCACATTTTTTGTCATGTTTACACATGTCGACACACTTGGTTACATAAAGAATAAAGTGGTCTACTTTGAATATTAAAATTTCACAATCATGGAGATTTCATGAGAATCTATTTGGTGGTCATGCTCACATGTTAGAAGACATTATGTGTTTCAGATTTCATGCCTTCCATGAAGTTATTCGGTCAATTTTTTAATCTCATTCCGGAGGCTAGTTATCATTTTGGGGTCACTATGCAAATATTAAAAAACTCAAAATTAATGGCCACCCATTTCATTTTTCTCTATTGTGAACTGCGAGGTTGGTTTTGGATATCTTATTTTACTTAAGTCTGGGTTTGCACCTTGTTTGGATACTTCATTCTGGAGATATTCTGGATTTGTGGTCATTTCTATGTGTTCTTTATGTTCTAATGGTCAGTTCTATGTACATTATTTATGTACTAATGATCAGTTGGAGTTTTCCAAACTTTCAAAGCAATTTCCCCATCAGTGAAGCTTAGTGGCTCATATCACAATGTTCTTGGATCATTGGTTGACACCTCTCTTGAATCACACATCATTTCTACATCTTGACATTGAGATCTTATGATTTGGGTCCTAACCTATATTTTTACATGTTATGTCTTTGTCTTGGAAAATGTAATTGGTCTGGTCGACATATGTTTTGTGAAGGCTCTATATTTTGAGTCTCTTGATCTTTATTTAGAGTAAGTTCTCTAGGGATAACTTTAGGAGGTTAGAATTAGGGTTTATCTTGATATTTGTTTTGTAATAAGACATGTATGCCAAAAGTATGTAAGTTGCATGTTGCAAAACAATGAGATATAAATATCTGATTATGTGATAATGCAAAGATTTGTTATTTATGTCAAATATTTACTCTTATTCCTGAGTTGGTTGTTTCCACTGTGTTGACTCGTGCTGCATGGATTGGACCATCTCCATTGGGGAAACTCCTTCTATGACTACATCATGTGGTATCAGAGAAAGGTTGACATTCTTATGTTAGCAAATCATTTTCCTAAGATTGTGAAGCCCTAGATGTGTTTATTGTGGACCTGGACCACAATTATAGAGGAATTGCACAAGGGGATCGGAGAGGAGATTGTTTTTAGTTGAGAAATTATGATTTAAGGAATACCAAGGGTGAACCAATCAATGAGTTGGAGGAATGATGCATGTGCGTTTGACAGATCATAGAGTGAGAGGAAATTCAACACCTTCTAATTAAATTGAAAAAGCTGAGGCAATTGCACCTACGGATTAGAAATAAGTCATGTAAAAGGATGAACCATAGAAGGTTGGATCAAACGATGGAGGACTTCATAAAATAGATGAGGACCAAGGTCCGTAATGCAGTGACTTTATTGTGAAGGAATCCTTAGAATAAGGAACAATACAAAGAATTTGTTGAAGATATTGAGATGGTGGATACTAAGATCCCTAAAGATGAGGAAATATTTTTGAGAGATGTGGCACAAGTAAGTAAAATTACTAGAATGGATATTTCTACTTTTTATGTTTCATTACATCGTGAGGATTTGATAAATTTGATTGGTGAATTAGAGGATTACTTTGAGATTGAGGGTATTAGAGAGTTAGAGAGGGTTAGGTTAGCACAGACTAAGTTGGAGGGTCATGTTATCTTATGGTGGGAAGATTTGCAGAAAGATAAAGAAGAGAATGGAGAAATTAAATTCACTATATGGAAAGTAATGCTTGCTAGACTAAAGGCTAAATTCATTCCTGAAGATTATGAATTGGAATTGTTCATGAAGTTACGGAACTTGAATCATAAGGACATGAGTGTGAAGGATTACACCAAGTAGTTTTACAAGATGATAGTAAGATCTAGACACCGAGAGGTAACTAAGGAGAAGATGGCTTGGTATATTAATGGTCTGTGATTTAATATTTAGGATAAACTAAGTATGTTGAGGATTTCTATAGTAGAATATGATTATCATTATGCACTAAAGTCAAAGGATAAGATAAAGAGGAGATAGAATAACCCTAGAGGGAAGGAAAAGAAAGAGAATAACAATGGTAAAGAGAAGTAGACCATCGATATCCAACTTGATCAGAAGACACTGAGGAAAGGGGATGGTAGCAAGGAATTCAAAGTTAATTGTTTCAAATGTGGTGGTATAGGACATAGAGTTGTTCAATGTTCCAAAGGATCTAATAAAATCTTGGCTAGATATAATCTTGGGGCACATGAGGAGTAGGATACTAATGAACTTGTGGAGAGTGTAGCAGAACCTGAGATGGGAGAATATATTATGCTTAGGAGAATCATGTTGACTAAGAAGGAATTTTAATCATACAGAGGAGGAATTTTTTTAGGACTCTTTTAAAATCAAGAGGTAAATGTTGTAATGTTGTTATGGATGGAGGTAGTACTGATAATTTTCTATCTGAAGAGATGGTGTAGAAGCTTGTCTTGAAGATAATTAAACATCCTTGTCCTTATGGGATAAGCTAGTTTTCAAATGAACATATCGTATAGGTGAAAGAATAAGGTTAAGTGAACTTGAATATTGGGCCTTATAGAGATGAGGTATTCTGTGATGTGGTATCTATGAGTACTTGTCATGTTTTACTAGGAAGACCTTGGAAATTTGATAAGGGAGCTATCCATGATTATAGAAGTAACTTAGTCACAATAGAGAAGGATGGACAAAAGTTTACCTTAGTTCCCTTGAAGGAGTTAGAGGGGAGAAGTGCAAGGAATCTGACCATTATAAAGAGTTAATGTTCAGAGAAGGAGAATACAAAGGCTAATATGGATAGGAAAACTGACCTTGAAGGTAGATTTGAGAATCGGTTTGTATCAAATAACAAGAAGGGTAAAGTTAAGTAGTAGAAACCTTTTGTTACTGATCAGATGAAGTCTTTTAGAAGAGGTCAATAAATTATGCAAAAGACAAGAGGATTTTATTTACTTACTAATGTTGATGTGAGGTATGATATAGAGAAAGTGTCGAATAGAGTGAGTTAATGTCCATCTAACAGAAGAAAGAATAAAGGTGCAGAGAAACAACTTTGCATATAAAGAGCATATATGGATCAAGAATGAGCATGGGATTTATGTTATGAATCCTATAAGATGTTCATAAGTTCTTCTTATGGAACAACTTTTCACCAAGGATGTCTAGTGCAGGAGCATCCTTGGGTCCTTGGAAGTCTTTCATCACATCAAAACATTTCCTTTCAACTTTGTTCTTATTTTCTTGTTTCTATATTTTTAGTGGTGTTCCTTGGTTTTGGTTCATTTATTGTTGTGAACCTAAAGGTCAGTTCTTGACATCACATTTTACTTAAGTTTGGGTTTGCATCTCATTCAAATAATTCACTCTGGAGATATTATAGATTCATGGTAAGTTATGTGTTTTCTTCGTGTAATGATCACTTGGAGTTTTCCAATCTTGCAAAGAAATTTCATGATCGGTAAAGCTTAGTGGCTCATATAATGATGTTTTTGGTTCTTTGGACGATGTCTCTCTTAGATTACACAACATTTCTACATCTTGGCACTGAGATCTTACGATTTGGATCCTGGCCTATATTTCTACAAGTTTTTTTTATTTGTCATGGAAAATGTAATTAATTTGTCTAACATATGTGTTGCGAAGGCTCTATATATTGAGGTTCTTGATCTTTATTTAGAGGCGGTTCTCAGGGGATAACTTCAGGAGGTTAACATTAGGGTTTATCTTGAGATTTCAATTGTAGTCATGCATGTATGCCAAAATTTTGTAAGCTACATGTTGCAGGCCAATGAGATGTAAGTATTTGATTATGTGATAATGAGAAGATTTGTTATCGCATTTTACTTGTCTACTCTTGTTCTTGAGTTTTTTTTTTTTTTTTTTTTGTGTTGAATCGTGTTGCATGGCTTGGACCATCCCCATTAGGGAAACTACTTGCATGACTATTTCATATTCTTCCTCCCTTAAACCTAAAAGGAGAAGAAGGAAGCAGTGGAAGGAGGAGAAGGTGCACAAGAGAGGAAAAAAAGAGGTGGAGAAACACCATTCTTCATCATTTTAAGAAATTTATGCTAGCTTTTTTATTTGGTCACATTAAATAAATCAATAGTCTACTTCTATCTAAATATAATATATATAATGGAGTATTTTTGGGTCTTGTAAAATTCATTAATCTCCTTGATGTGGGACCATTTCATCTAAGAATTTATAGATTTCATGAGAAGCTAACACCTAAATATTCTCCAACAGTAGAAAATATTAATAAATTTCTGAAGTCCAAACCGGTGAATAAGCTTTTAACATGACCAGAATGAAAAGATTACATAGTTTAAATGAAACCCTATGAAAAAGTGTAGAAAGAATCTATAAAGCATTGATTTCAATAACCTCATATGAAAATGTACAGGGAAATGTCTAAACAAGAAGCTAAAAAATAACTTACTAAGGTGAACTAGATCAAAAAGATTGAATATTCCAGTTGCATGAAAATATAAGATCAATATTGTTCATGTAGTGATTATTTTGTAGCATTTAGTCATCTCACATTTTATAATTCTTAGTGGATGTATCCTGATGATGGATCACATAGTGTGATTTGTAATGTTGAAGCAAAGTTTTACAACACAATCATATCCAGAAACTCTTAACGGTTATTATCATCGATTGAGGAAATCTCTTCTCTTTGCATGTATCTTATTAATAAGAGTTCACACTTGTATTCTATTTATTTCAATAAAATGATATCATGTGCAACCATATTTTCATGTTGATTGGCATCTCCAATGTTATATGGATGTCAGTAATCTAAATTTTATTTGAAAAATTACATTTGTATTTCCACCTCCTATACATTATATATTGTGTTATCAGGTTGCTTGATTTATAGGAAGTTAAGTGAATTCAAAATTACTCCATTATTAACATCTGAAATGCAATATCCTTCCACCCTGCATTTTTTTCATTTAGTAACCACCGTTCCCTTGTACCTACGACCAAGGATCTTAATTACTTATTTTTTTTAAAGTGTAACCACTCATTAGTTGTTGCACATAAATGTAAAGTAAATGGAAACCTCCTTCTATTCAACTTAATCATATCCACTTCTACAATGTCAGGACCTAAAGCCAAAGGGAAACTTCCTAAGTAGGTTGAATTATTTGTGAACTCTCTAACTCATTGAGGTTTGAAAATAATATATTAATCTATTGGATGTAAAACATCTGACTTGATTTTTTTTTTAAAAAACATCTTTTTGTGGGTTCAAATCCTTTTTTTAAGACTGGTGCATACTAAAGAAGAACACAATATTTTTGTGGTAGAATTGAATATCATGATTAAATAAAAAAATTTATAATTAGGAAAAAAAAAGAGTGAGGTTGTCACATCTAATATTTTTTTCAAAGCTAAAAGTAGGAACATAAATACATAGAAGTTGTGAGGCCAAGCCAATCAACATTATCAAACATGAGCCAATTTACAATTTGTTACTAGATTTTTCAATGATAATGCTTTCAAACAATTCTGTTAGAATGAATTTAGAATAACTGAGAGGGGAGGGGTGAATTATTTATCCTCAGGTCTTGATGTAGAAAATAAAAACTTTCTATACTTCAGATCTACTCGGCAGCAGTAGCATAAATCAACAACTTTAATCATGCAGATTACTGTCAATTGAAATTAGCTTGTAGTAACATAATAGTAAAGAAAACTATAAGAATTCATACAAGTTGACACAAGTATTTAACATGGAAACCCAATATGGGAAAACCACCAGTAACATGCTACCAAGTATTCACTCTTCTGAAGTGATGCCTTGTGAGGAGCCAACCCTGTGAAAGGTTACAATAGCACACTGCTAGGTGTGACCTGGATAAAGGTTTTAATCACCCTGTCAGGAGTGGCCTTGTTAGAGGACTTAGAACATTCCAATCTGAATGTCACCTTGTTAGAGGATTTATATAAATGACTGTTAAGTCAACCTTGTTAAAGGATTTAACTGATATAATGGTAAGAAAGTAATCAGCAGTTTGTGATCTGGTACATACAACTTACTTTGCAAATTTAGATCCAATTAGAGCTCTGATGTTAACTTACTAGATATCCTGCATTGTCATTTCAATCATCTGATCTTCTTGGAAATCTGTCAAGCAATCACACATGCAACTTTCTTCTTCTGCCTTTTGCCTTCTCTTCTAGATCATGCTAAATAGTAAATCAACTATTCAAATATTTTTCATACACATACATTCATCCACACTCAATGAATAACCCCTGAGGTTATCATATACCTCTCTATCTAGGTTAGATAAATATTTTCCCACTTAAACAAGATCGTAGATCTTAGGCTCTGTCAGATCTAACGGATCATTCCATCTTTGCATTACATTTACTTCTCCAAAGTAGTCTCTAATTAAATCTTGAAACCATGCATTAATTACGGTTACCCATACATTAAATGACATGGATCAATCTTTAATTAACAATTTATATCCCAATAAAATCAACTAAGTCAGCCAGAGATCTCAAATCTCATCATTAATCCAAATACTGTAAGTCGGCCAACATCACTGTTTCCAATCGGCAATTTCAATGGTGCTCAGCATTGAGCAAAATTTTTCTCATCACAAGCAACTTTACTTGGCACAAGCAAATTTTCTCAGCACAAGCGAAACTTGCTCGGCATAGAACAGCCAGAAAAACCATCTTTGAAAGATAAGCAACTAATTACTTTTCCAGAGTGTCAACTGATCAAGTACCCTTTGAATTACCTTAACTCAACCATTCACTTGGTCTTCTTGTTAAATCTTCTCCATCAATAATAGATATGGTACTCAAACAGATAGCAATAGTCTCACCAATAAAGGTTTGACATCAATGACAAAAATAACAACTGCTTGCAATGTCAATTTCCAACAATCTCCCTCTTTGGCATTGATGGCAATACAAAATATTTAAAACAATGATTTAACAAGCATAGTTACCAACCAATCCAAAAATTCACCTTTTTTCCTTGATACAAACAAATATTCATTAATGTCTTTAGCTTCGTTCTGATTCGTATCTACAAAACATTTCTTCCTCTATGTCTGTAATCACACTGTAATCATCTGTGTCTAATCATTTGTAGACTCCCTCTGAGTAGATAGTCACTTCAATGTTTTCAATAGTAACTTCAACCTCTATCTAATCTTTTCTCTCTTTGTAATCTCTCTTTCTTGGAAATCTCTTCCTTCACTTCTTCCTTGTTCATCTTCACAACTTTAGCCAGCATCCTAAAGTGTGACTTACTGTGCATCAATGTGTCAAATTTTCTGAATGAAATATTTGATGCAATAGTACCATACAGAACTTAATTAGCCTAAGTTAGGGGAATCACCCCCAATTTACCTCATAGATACTCATGAGCATCCTTGGGTAGTGCTTTTGTGAATATGTCTGCTAATTGTTCTTTAGTGTTCACATAATCCAGTCTCACTTCTTTACTCTGAACTAGCTCCCTCAAGTAATGATACTCGATAGCTATGTGCTTTGTCTTTGAGTGCATCATGGGATTTTTAGAAATATTAATAGCACTTGTGTTATCACAAAATATGACAACTGGGTTAGTGATTTCTTCCTTCATACCTTTCAGTAGTATCTTCAACCACACAATGTTAGAACAGTTAACTACTGCTGCCACATACTCAGCTTCAGCTATAGATTGTGAGGTGCAGTTCTATTTCTTTCTTGTCCAGGAGATCAATTTCTTACCTAAAAGGAATGCTCCACTAGTAGTTCTTTTCTTGTCATCAACATTTCCAGCCCAGTCAGAATCATTGTAAACTCTGTGTTCAAACTTGTCATTCTTTTTGTAGTATAGACCATAGTCCTCAGTTCCTTTCAAATATCTCAGAATTCTTTTGACTGCCATCATGTGAGTTCCCTTAGGATTAGCAAAAAATCTTACAACAATCCCAACTACTAGAGCAATATCAGGTCTACTGTGAACAACATACTATAGTTTTCCAATCATTGACCTGTAGAGTGTTTGGTTCACTTCTTTTGTGTCATCATCTTTTGTCAGCTTCTGTCTAGTAGCCATGGGTGTACTCACTGGTTTTGACTCTTCCATTTTAAAAAATTTTAGTATCTCTTTGATATATTTAGATTGAGTGATATAGATACCATTCTTCATTTGATAAATTTGTAAGCCAACAAAGAATTTTATTTCACCAAACATAGACATCTCAAACTCAGTTTGCATCTTTGTTGCAAATTTTTGACATAACACATCTTGTACACTAAATATGATGTCATCTACAAAAATTTCAGCTAATAATGTACCTTTTCTTTGCTCTATCTTCAAGTACAGGTTGTTGTTGTCATTGGTTCTAGCAAATCCAATCTTGATCAGATAATTGTGCAATCTTTCATACCATTCTCTTGGCGCTTGCTTCAATCCATATAATGCTTTGTGCAATCTGCAAACCATATTCCTGTTGTTTGGGTTTACAAAGCCATCAACTTTCTGAATATATACTTCTTCTTCCTTGATACCATTGAGAAATGCAGATTTCACATCCATTTGATAAACTTTGAATCCTCTGTAGGCTGCATATGCAAGTAAGGTTCTGACACCTTCCAATCTTGCAACTGGGGAGAAGGTTTCACCGTAGTCAATTCCTTCCTCCTATGCATAACCCTTGCATACTAGTCTATCTTTGTTTCTTATCACTTATCCATGTTCATTTAGTTTGTTTCTGAATACTCACTTTGTGCCAATTACATTTTTATCCTTCGACCTAGGTACAAGTGTCCAAGTTTTGTTCTTCTCAATTTGTTCAATTTCTTCATTCATTGCTTGTACCCAATCTTCATTTTCTAAAGCATCTTTCACTATTTTGGGCTCAAATTCACATAACAGACATGTGTTATTTTTTAGCCAAGTTCTTGTCATAACAGCAAAATCCTTTGACCCAATGATTTGATCAGAATTGTGATTCCTTCTCACATATTTTGCTAGGGTAGGCTCAGTCCTTGCTTTAGGTTCATTGTCTGTGTTCAGTTCTGGTTGATTCTGTGACTCGGCATCTCCATCAGATAGCTTGACATTCACTTCCAATTTCTCAGCAACTCCACTCTGTGACTCGGCAGGTGCATGTTGTTGTTTAGCAGTAGTCTCAGGCAGTGAATTAGAATCTTCCTTATCCAGATATGTGAATGAACTGTAGCTTTCAGGTTCTTGTGTACTTTCAGCTTCATTTCTTTCTGCAAACTCATCAATTATTACATTTGCACTTTCAATAATTTTGTTAGTATTAGAATTCAAACATTTGTATGCTTTGCTTTTCATTGAATAACCAAGGAATATACCTTCTTCACCTTTAGCATCTAGTTTTCCATTTCTATTGTCTTTCATTATAAAACATTTGCTTCCAAATACTTTACACTAGGTGCATAACCATACCAAAGTTCATAAGGTGTAGCATTTGTACCTTTCTTAACTTGAACTCTATTCAGTGTATAGACTACAGTACTTAAAGCTTCTTTCCAATATTTCTGTGCAACATTTTTCTCCATCATTAGTGTTCTTGCATAGTCCATAATAGATCTATTTCTTTATTCAGCAATACCATTTTGTGGAGGAGTCCTGGGTGCAGACATCTGTCTCTTTATGCCTCAGTCATTGCAGAACCTATTAAACTCATTAGAAATAAACTCTCCACCTCTATCAGATCTTAAGCATTTCAAACTTTTGCCTGTTTCCTTTTCAACTTTAGCTAAGTACCATTTAAATAACTGGAATGCATCAGATTT
>MU226850.1:266189-277088 GCA_018584345.1 Thuja plicata
CAGATAAAGGTTCATAGGGGTATCGCACTGGAATTTTCCAAGATCTTGGGGATTTGGTGGTCTCAGGGAGTATAGTGCCTCTATTTGCATATTTAGTGCTTGGAAAAATTTGCATCTGGCATTCTAGGGTTTTCACCATGAACACCCTTGGGATAGATATCGCATTACATTTTGCAAAACCCTTGGAGGCCGATGCCAAACACTTGTTACCTTCGAAGGGCTTTGCGTTGGTGTCTGAAACCCTAGATTTTGGTGCTTTATTCAGTTGAGATTCCTTCAAACTTTTTTCATTTTGTTTAGCTATGAAATCTCTAAGATGTTCATATGATAGATGAGGAAATCTCACATCCTTCGTTCTACACTCTTCCTATTTATGGCCATAAAGCCAGCATTTGAAGCAATAACCAGAGAACTTGGTATCGCTTTCCATATCTGCAGAAGCCACCTTATGTGAATTTGCAGTGGTATTTCCATGTTTAACACTAGGGTTTAATTCCTTAGTTCGATAGTGATGCATAAAACCTAAAGAAATTTGCCTATTTTGAAAAGCAATTTTTCGCTGCTGCCGAGACTTCTTCATTTTTGCCAAACTGGTTAAGTTTTTCCACCATTATTGTACTTGCCATAGGCAATATAGGACCCTTTTTTTCAGAGACTTGAACCCCTTTTTTGGGAGGCTTGAACATTTTTTTCGTAAGATTTGTGAAATACAAAAGTTAGAAAAAGAATGCTAATATTTTCAAAAGATCATTTCCCATTATTATTATTATTATTATTATTATTATTATTATTATTATTATTATTATTATTATTATTATTATTATTATTATTATTATTACTATTACTATTATTATTATTATTATTATTATTATTATTATTATTATTATTATTATTATTATTATTATTATTATTATTATTATTATTATTATTATTATTATTATTATTATTATTATTATTATTATTATAACCATTGCACCTCCTTAGGGTGAAATTTCTATTTAATAGGAAGTTATCAGCTTAGACGGTTTTGCCCACATCCCTAGTTTCTTCCCTTATCTGGTAGTTCGTGAATTGTGCATCTCTTCTTATTAGGATGAATGCTAATAATATTTATTTAGGTACAAGTAGTAGTTTGATGATCTAGATATTTGAATTTTCTTTTAATAATGTTTATTAGTTGATAATAGATATAATTTTTTTTTTTATAATATTACTTATAAGATATTTTTATTCTATTTGATTTGTGTAAGTCGTAAGATTTAAAAATAGTTGGCGAAGTTAAGGAGAACTTGTGTCAACAAAATAATTAGAGAGTTCTATTAGTAACAATATGTTGTGCCCTTTCTTTCTTTCTTTTTAATTTGGGAGAAGAGGCAGCCCTCATTCAATTTCCCTTTTAAATATGAATGAACTTAGTAAAAATGATTGATATGGGAAATTAAAAATAATAAAAGTTGGAACATGGTTGATGGAAACTATGAATAAATTATGAACAAAATGAAAACTATTTTTAGTTTGGCATGAAAAGAACCAAGGAGAGGATGCGAAAATGAATATAAAGATAAAATGGATATGTAAATTGAATAAATGAACGGACAATTTGACAAGAAGAGGTTTTAGAAAGAGAGGATGTAAATTATGAATGGAATGAAGTTGAAATTAAATGAAAGTAACAAAAATTCTATTCAAAATGAAAAAGGAAAGAATGATTTAAAAACTAAAGATCTCTATTGTATAATTTATTTTGATGCTTAAAAATAATTTGGAGATTATGATGTGTGAGCTAAGATAATATAGATATAATATTCACTAGTACATTACCTTTGTCTTTTCAAATTAAATAGGTAAATAATGACCCACAATTAAAAGAATGGTGTCTTTAGTTAAATTACCTTTATTGTGAAATATAAAAAAATTAACTGCCTAATTTAACTATTAAGAATTGACCCTTGATCCTAAGGAGGCCGTATTTTTGATGTAATGTTGAGAAGAAGAGTCACTAGCTAATGGTAATTTATTTCCTTGTATTAGTTCTAAGAATGTATGGTTTAAGGGTAGGAAGAGTTAATTGTTCATACAACCCAATGGACATGATTGAAATAGAAGGGACAACAATACTTTAAAAAGAAAATATAATAGAAAGGAAAAGGGTTGACAATTTTAAACCGAGTCAATGAATAATTCAACTATTAAGAATTGACCATTGATCCTAAGGAGGCCTGATTTTTGATGTAATGTTGAAAAGAAGAGTCACTAGCTAATGGTAATTTATTTCCTTGTATTAATTCCAAGAATGTGTGGTTTAAGGGTAGGAAGAGTTAATTGTTCATACAACCACATGGACATGATTGAAATAGAAGAGAAAACAATAATTTAAAAAAAAAATATAATAGAAAGGGAAAGGGTTGACAATTTAAAACCAAGTCAATGAATTAAAAGAGGAGAGTGCTAAAACAAGATTCAAAAACATAAAATTAAACACAAACTAGAATGCATGTAAAGATGATATAAAGAATTATAAAATATGTAATCTTTATATTAAATAGAAAAAAATTCTTGTAATTTTAAATTCCACCCATGTAAACTCATTCTATCCCTTTATATATTGTTAAACCTTTCAAAACTAGGTCGATCTTGTCTTAAAAATATCACATACTTTTTTTTATACAATTTGATATTTTAAATGTTTTGAACTGGCTCTGCTAGGGTTTCATGTGTACAGCGTCCTATCTGTGTCTTTTCTCTAAGCTTTCCATCTTTCATACCACATTTACTGTGGGATTTTTGCATTAGGGTTAGCTTTTAGTATGGCTCCGGCCAACTTCGGCCCAGCAGTTGTTGCTGGTGCATGAGTTGAAGCTTCAGAAAGCCATGGTGCCTCCTCCGAACAAACGTCCTCACAAGTTCATCTCAAAGGTCTTTCACAAGGTAACCCTGATATTGTTCTTAATCTACAAGAATTTGATGCTGTATGTGAATGGTTAAAAAAGCATACTCTGATTGGATATTTTGTGGGTTGTACTCCTCCTGAAAGTATCCTCAAAGATTGGGTTAACAAGAGCTGGACCCCTCATGGCGTCCACCTTGACGGTGTGCAAAACCTTACCAAAGGTTTTTTTCTTTTCCATTTTTCTAATCCTTCCCAGGCGGAAGCGGTTTTTAGCCACGGGCCCTAGACTGTTAGGTCTTCCTTGCTTGTTTTTCAGAGATGGTCTCGAGACTTCACCGTCTCAGATGACAAGAAACTTAGTGTTCATATTTGGGTTGAGTTTCCTGGTCTCCCTTTGCCATGCTAGCCGTTCATTGAGTCCATTGCTAAAACCCTTGGTAATGTCATTGTCATGGAGCATGAAATTTTTTTTAATGCCCATCCCCAGAAGTATGTTTGTGTTGAGTTCAACCTTTCTAGGGACCTCAAAGACACTATTGAAATCCAGGTTGGTTCTCTCACCACTTCTCAAAAAGTGCTCTATTTGAACCTGCCCAATACCTGTTATTAGTGTCAATCGACAGAACACAAGATTAAGGATTTCCTGTTAGCTACCCCTCGATTTAAGCCACCGCCAAAGGAAGCACCGGCCAAAAATACGGAAGCTGGAAAAAAGAAAAATGGATTATAGTCTCACAAAAAGGCAGGAATGCCTCAAGCTCCAAGATGACACAAGCCACTTCTGCTATTGTGTCCCCTCTAGGACCTTCGGTTGGAAAATCTCCTCTTTCCAATGATTTGCCACCGCCACTTATTTCAAACCCTATTTTTCAAGGGAAATGCTCTGCGACGAAGCCTTCCACTCCAGAAGTGGTGCTCGCACCGCCAGTAGATTCTTTGGTTTTCTCCCAGTCTTTGCGTCGGTCTCGCAATCCTGATGGACACACAGATGACCTAAATAAAAGTTGGTTTAACTCTTCTTGAGATTTACTCCCTTGCTTTGGCTCTGTACAAGCCTTCTTGCATAATAGCTTCTCCTCTCTTGGGGACGAGGAACCCATGCAAGAGTTTTTATGAATTTTTTGTCCTAGAATGTGCGAGGTTTTACTGACCTCTCCATAAAGTAATATGTTCATGATACCCGTCGTAGACTTCACATTTTGGACCTGTTATGTTTACAGGAGGTTAAGATCTCTGGGTTTCTTCTTAACTCTGCCTGTCGTGTCATATGGCCGGACGACATTGTTTTTTCGTCTCAGCATGAAGCTGGTAAAGGTGGTGTCATTACTATTCTATCACCTCGCCTTCATTCTTCTGTTATTGCTCATGGTTCTAATCTGATGCAGCGTGTAACCTAGATTTTTCTTTCTTTTCATAATCATTCTTTTGGTATCATTAATGTTTACGACCCCAATGATGCTGTCAAAAGATCTCAACTTTAGCGCTGGCTAGTAGACAATCTGCCTCCTGCCACTTGGGTTATGTATGGGGATTTTAATATGGTTGAGCTGGCCTCTGACAAGGAAGGAATTATGCCTTTTCGTTGGATAGCTGGGGAGAGAGAATCTTGGTACCACATGCACAATAAATTGGGCCTTTTTGATCCCAATGCTAACTACCGCCAACAGGGTGGGGTTTGGCATACTTGGTCCAATTTCAAAGTTGGCTCTAACCATATATTTAAGAGGAAAGATTGTGCTATGATAACGGCTCAATATTTTTTCTCTTTTTCTGAAGATCGAGGCCTACCTGTCATTCCTTTGACAGATGTAACCTTGTCAAACCACTTCCCCATTTATTTCTCCATCACTTGGCATTCTTCTGCCAGAAGGGCTACCCAAACGCAGTTTTATCTCAACACATCAGTGCTGATGCATACCTCCACTATTGCTCACATTCTTCAAGTCTGGAATTTAGAGCCTTGGCCCCACACTCATCTTGGTTGGATTCAATGGTGGAATGATGCCATCACCTGCACTGCTAGATTTATTCACATCTATGGCCGGCAGTTAGCTTGTTACAAGAAGCATGCTTATGAAGCTAACACTAAGGCTCTTCGCAATGATGTTTATTTTATTGCGTCGAATCCCTTTGATTCTACTCTCTAGCTTAAGCTAGACCAGCTCCATCATGAGAAATAGATTGCAGATGCCTATGCTACTTGTGGAGCTCAAATCAAAGCTCGCCTCCACTGGTTGGAGGTGGGGGATAAAGCCTCTAAGGATTTTTTTCATGCTCTCAAAGCCCATCATACCAATGTTGGTATTCAAGAGATTAAGAAAGGATCTGACACCCTTACTAAGCTTCTGGCCATTCTTCAGACTTTTGTTCAGCATTATGAACAAGTGTTTGCTTCACAGGGTAATACTGCTACGCGGGAAGAGGCTCTGAAGGCTTGTATTGTTGTTACTCCAAACCGCCTAGCGGTCGAGCATCATGTCTTTTGTGAGTGATTTCTTACCATCTCTGATCTCAGAGAAGCTACTTTTTCTATGGCCAATGGTAAATCTCTAGGATGCAATGGCTTCCCCTGTGAGTTCTACAAACACCTTTGGGATGTTGTTGGTCCTGACCTGCACAAAGTCTACCTCGAGGCCTTTCACAATAAAAGTTTGGGAACTTTAATTAATAAAGGAAATATCAAATTCATACCTAAGTCTAGTGACTCAGAGGATATTTGCAATTGGAGGCTCATCACCTTGTTGAACATCTCCTACAAGATAATTGCCAAAGCATTAGCTCTTAAAATCAGACATCTCCTTCCTCTTATTGTTCGCCCTGAGCAAACTGGTTTTATTAAGTCCAGGTATATTCTTGATAACATTATTGTTGTCTCGGAAGGGATGGAATGGGCTCGCCATTCTAAGCAGGCTATCCTGTTTCTCAAAATTGATTTTGCTAAAGCATATGACTGCATTGAATTTCCCTTTATTCTTGCTATGCTTCAAGCTCTTGGGTTCAGTCCTCACTTCTTGCAGTCTATGGAAATGCTTTTTGATGATGCCTCTATGTGCATTACCATCAATGGGTCCCAATCTGATACTTTTGGGCTTTTTTGATCCGTCCGGCAAGGTTGTCCACTGGCTCCTGCCTTATATGTGCTTGTTGCTGAAGGCTTTGGGTACTTTCTTTCCAACTCTATTTCCTCTAAGTTAGTTCATGGCATTTCCCTTCCTGATTCCTCTTCCCAGCTTGTTAATGGTCACTTTGTTGATGACTCCTTTCTCACTCTTATTGAGGATGAGGAGAACATCTCCAATGCCTTGCAGTGCCTGGACTCCTTTTGTCAAGCCTCTGGATCTACTATTCAATGGTCTAAAACCCTTTGTTTCAGATAGTCTTTTCTTCCAGCCCCTAGTGGGCTTAACAATTTTGGCTGGAAATGGGTTTAGCATGGGGAATTTTTTCATTTCCTAGGCATTCCCTTTTCTTTCCATGGCTCCTCTATGGATTTATGGAATGTTGTGATTACCAAGATTGAAAAAAGATGCAATATTAGATCTACAAGCCTCTTTCTCTTTCTGGAAAGTTTCAGGTTTGTTCCAAAGTTTTGGCTACTACTCATGTCTACTACTCCTCTTGTTGGGCTCCCTTTAAGGCTTCTTATCTCAAGATGGAGCATTTTCTCGGAGATTTTCTTTGGGCCTCTGGTGCTGATGGCCATGGTTTTCATAGGGTTGCCTCGGAGTTCTATTGCCTTCCTCATGACTCTGGAGGCCTTGGCCTTCTCTCCAATTAGAAGCAAGGGCATGCTCTCTGTGTGAAGTGGATTATATGTGCTCTTACTGGTGATGAGGCCTAGAAAAATCTTGTTAGGCACTGCATCTCTTCTAGATTCCTAGTTCACAAGCCGGCTTGGAAGAGCATTGGTCTCTAGACCTTGCTCACTATGAAAGAACCTGTTCAAATCCAGGGTACCTTCATCATCAAGAGCATTTGGAAAGCTTGGGAAGCTATTAAGCCTTGGCTCTGATGGGATGGTGATGCCTTTCACAATGGTTTTTCTTTCAATTAGCAGAGCCTATGGTGGTCTCCATTGTTTTCTATTCAAGGCATCCCTCTAGCCAAGACTCAAGGGACTAATGCTCTGCATTTTTTCAAACGTGGCATCCGGACTCCCAAGGACCTCTTCTCTAGAGCCTCTATGGGTCATCGATCATGGGAGGATATGTAGGTGCAGTATCATTTGGCTCGTTCTGATCGCCAAACTTTTGATCTTTTGGTCTCTGCGATCCCTGCCAACTTGCTTCATAAGATTGGCATTCAATCTATCAGGCCCTAGTGGAAGGATTGGAAATGGTATCCTGCCATGCCTTTCAGCAATTATAAACCAAGGCTGGGCTATAGGTGGTTATCCCCCATCTTCCGATGGTGGATACCCTTAATCAGAGATGGCATCTTCATTCTTCCACTTCTCACTGGAGCTCTCGCTTTCAAACCATCTGGGTTGCCATTATGGAGCCTAAGATGGCTCTTTTTGCTTGGTGTCTGCTTTTTCAAGGGCTCCCAGTTGGCCCTAGGCTCAAACATATTGGTGTTCATGACCCTCGATGTCTCTTTTGTGGTCACCCTGAATCTTTTTTGCACATATTCTAGTTTTGTAGGAGAGCACAACAGTATTGGCAGTGGATTCATGATTTCTTCAAGCCCTTTCGGCATGAGCCTTTTTCTTGGCACATGATTGTCTTAGGAGATTCCCCTAGACTTCCCTCCAAGTTTACCTAGATTTGGCATGCTTTCAGGATGGAGATTTTGTTTGTGTTATGGAAAGATAGGAATGTTGTTATTTTTTCTCACAGCTTTCTTGATACGAATGTTGCTCTGTATAACAAGTCTTGCATTTGTAATAATGTTATGATGCAGATTCAAGTTTAGGCCAATAAAGTGGCCCTAGAAGTGGCTCACCTGCAGGAGCTGCTTAATCATTGGGGCAATGCTCCTTGTACTGTTGCCCGGGTTCCTCCTGATGCCATTTTTGCTGAGGGTACTCCTCCCAGAGGCCGTCGCCATGGGCGCAGCTCCTCGGCACGCCGCTCACGCACCCCGCGTTCGTAGGCATCCCACCACCACTCTCCAAGAGGTGGCGACGATGGATGGCAGCGCCACTTGGATTCTCCGCCTTGCCGTTCTTTTGGGTGGTCTCCAGCTCTGGTTCAGTCTACCCCTCCTGATGCTCTTGGTTCTCGTCGTGGCTCTAATTGGCATCCTGCCACCTCTTCTAAGTTTCCCCTCCTAGCTTTGGCCATTTCGCCGCCCAGGGCGGAAGAGAAAGATAAAGAAGAAGCTGAAGATGATGGGTGGTCACTTCCCGACCCTCTTGTTAACCCCAATGATGTGTGGGGTTCTAATTATAATGATCCTCCTCCTTCTGCCACTGCTCTTCCTACATAATGGCTATATGCCTACCTTTTTTTTTATGAATAGTTGTACTCTATTTCTGGCTTGGCTGTGTGGACTTTACGAGGTGATTTTTATGTCCCCCAGCCCCTTTTTTGTGGATATGTAACTTTGATATTTTATTAATTGAAAAGGCACTATTCATCAAAAAATATCACATACATAAGTTCATTCAAATATATAAAATAAACTTCTTGTGCACCCTCCCCTTCCCAAGCCTCGTCTTATTGTCTAAGGGAAAATCAAATGGGGCAAGATATTAAATGAAAATCAAAGGTTGCATATGCCCATGAGTTATTTACCTCGGTCAGTGTTCCTCCTCCTGTAAACGATGATAATAAAACTTTCTGAGGATTTGATGAAGGTCTCTCCAGCCCTGCTCCAGAAGAAGTTGAGCATTTCATTTATCAGTTTTTAGAATCTGGATTTAATGTCTATTTGTTAGCCTTCCAGTAAAAAAAAAATTATATAAGAATAGTTTGTCTTCCCAATGTCTAATTCATCGAAAACATTTTGGGTTGTTTATTTAGGGTTTCATTTTAAATGTTGTATGTTGATACTAAGACAGTTTCATATCTGATTTTGAAAAACATACATATATTTTACTTTTGTATTTGATACTCTTCTATACATTTTAATTTCTTCAATATTAATATTATGTTTAGATCTCTGACCTTTTGCCTAAAAAAGATTTATTCAATTTTACCCAAAACACACCGCTCTAACAAGAAACAAAAACCATAAAACCAATAAAACATATCGCAGTGAAACATCATTCATCACTAGATAAAATAGTGCATCCTTACATACATAAAGAAAATAACCCAATCTTGATGAACAATAGATTGAATGGGGCAAGCTTGAGGAAATCAATGAAAAAATAATAATAAGATAAAACCCACGCTGGAAGTGAAACCTGCCGCACAGGAGGCGAGGGGGAGGGGCAGACGCGTTTACAGGATTTGCAACAACGTATTATTGCAAGAACAATAACAATGAAAAAGAAACCTCCAACCAGGGTCTTAAGAAGTCCATTTTCATGTCATTTTTCATGAGGTCGATGAGAGGGTGGGCTTGAGTCCATTCCTGATGAATATGGACATGAAAAATTCCATACGTACAATTCGTGAGTCTCAAATGCGATCCCCGTGGAAGCCGAAACTCCAACCCTGACTCTACTGGGAAGGAACCTACTTAGGTCTATATCATACACCAACACCGGATTTTGCGGTTTAGATGGATTATAAGTGTTGGTGTCATATAAAAAGAACACTTGAATCTGTCTTCCGTTGTAATCCACCCATGCTTCCCATTTTTCTCCACTGTTGAGTGTAGCGGCTGGGTAGAGATCACTTACTGAAACAGTTACCTGTGATTTCACACTGTTGACATCGATTCCCACATGGTTACCATCTGGATCGAATTCGTTCTTGTATGTGTCGAACTCCACAGCAACAATCTGATTCGATGACTTCCCATCCGTTTCAGAATTAAATAGGCCAAGCCGTTTTCCCGAATCAGCACTGGAAGACTTCAAATTGAATGGAGCGAGAAAGAAAGTGAGTCCATCTCCACTGCCATTGATTCCCTGCATACTGAATTGGAAATGAGCACAAAAAGTTGAGAGAGTTTGAGAAGGAATGATGTCGGGATAAGTCGCCCACCCTGAGGACCCCTGAGCTCTCGGTAAGATGTATGAAGTCCTTAAAATGGAAGCATTTCCCCAAAGTCGGATATTCATTTGGGGGAGAAAATTAAAACTAATAGTTTTTGCATCTGAAACGTACCAAAAAGCAGGACGAGCAATAAAAAAACAGAAAATGAAATTTTCCGCTTGTAGGGGAGGGATTCTAGCCATTGGGATCTACCTGGGAATAAAGGAACGCTAGCTATGTTGACAGACAGCCAAGGGAAGTGAGATACTAACAGTTATAAGATGTAGCAAAAATTGCCTCCATCTCCACAATCTTGCCGGCTTGGTTTAACATGAACATGTGAAAGAGCGAAGTTTCCTACTAACTTCCGATAATACCAGAGAAATTAGAAAAATGTAATTTATTTCAATAAGAGAATTATGTGGGTATCCAAATCCACCCATTACACATAATTTTATATAAAAGATAAAAACGACACCATCGGTCTCAGCTAAATTTTCTACTTCTTTCAATTTTTTCCATATCGTCAAAAGAGAAAGCCGTCCAACACAATCATTGCGTTTAAAAGCACATAGAATGAATATTCATGTGATGGGGCTTGAATGAACTTAAAAAACACAAAAGTAATCTCTATGGGCCCGTTTGGTTGCACCCCATAAACGGGTTATGCCGCTCATAACCCGGTTATGGGGTGCAATTCCCTATTTGGATGCCCTTTTTGAGAATGGGAATGTGGATTTGCATGACCCCATTTTGCCGAAAACGTGGATTTCGCAATTCCACCTCAGGAGGTGGAATGACTTTCGAATCCATGGTTATGTGCTCAAATAAAACAAATTTAAGCTTCCCGTCGGGTCCGGGCAACTCCACGTTTTTTAATTTAAACCCCATTTTAAATCTTCGGCAACGTCTGCAGAT
>MU226850.1:297740-329542 GCA_018584345.1 Thuja plicata
GCATACTAATTATAGACAAGCAATATATTCAACTAAAAGTAGGAATATATTGAAAATGGTGTCACATTTTTTTTAAAACAAAAGTTAGTATTGGTCAAAATTTCATCCTTTACACAGTACTAAATTCGACCAGCATGCTATACAATCGACGGTTCTTTCAACGAATTTGGGTGGATAATTCAACGAGAAAATGGACTAAATCAACCAGGATGCTATACCTTCAACAGTCGATTCGATGAATTTAGGTGGATAATTTGACGACACAATGGTCTCAATTTTGACGTTTACACCAATTGAGCGACGTCTTATTCTTCCAGTTACAAGGGATTGTTGCAGTAGATAATTCGACTAGTTATGGGGTCAAAATTTTGACTATTATTTACCATGTAGAAAATTTGATGAAAAAAGATCGACGACAGTTTTAGTCTCTTATTCGACCAATTGTTGTAGAAAATTTGACTAATTCTCGTCGAAATTTAAGGTAAAATTTACTAGTGACATTGTTGGAAAATGTCTCAACCTTGCATTTACATAGGGTTATATTTTTTTGTAAATTTTTATTTGAGCACAAATTTTTCCTATACCTTGTTAGAAGTTACATAATGGTTAGATAAGCATTTTGGTAATTTTTTGTAGCAAGATCATGTCCAGTTTTGAAGATATTAAAGTTTTCATTTTTTGACATTGATACAAAAAAGTTGCAAATACAATTACAAAGGCTTTAGGAGAATTAAAATGAGTCAAAAATATGAAAAAGTGTGTAGTAGTTCAGGGTAATATAGAGAATGTTGCAAGCTTTCCACAACTTTAAATTGTTTTTCAATTAGATACTTGGTTCAAAAGTTATGGCATTTAAAAGTTGGGTCTCCCAAAATAGGAAATGTAAAAATATGTCAAATATTTAAAGGAGCTTTAAAATAGAGTTACATATTGGTGTGTTTTGACACATCAAAGGGCATCTTTGATTGGAAGTAATCTAGGAATCTCTTTATAAGTGGTTTTTCGCCCGTGATTTTATAATACTATTTGACAATTTCTTGTATTTTATCTCCTATATATTAGTTGTGTGGGATGGAGGATGTGTGTAAGAGTCTTATAGACGATGAGTTACCTCTTGATCTTCTATGTGTGATACTCATGTGAGAATATTTTTATGTAAGTATTATATAATTTATTATTTATTACTGAGTAGTATAATGGGCAATATTTGGAGTGAAGTTTTTCTCCAAAAATAGTTTTCCCCATATAAATAATAGTATTTTGGTATGCATGCTATTTTATATTGTTTCTATTAAGTTTTTATATCCATTATAATGTTCCTGAGAATTTTTTACCCTTAGGTTGCTAGCTATTCTTCCTCATATCATTTCTCCTCAGCAGAGTGACTTTGTTCTAGGGAGGCAAATCTTGGAATCCATTATGAAGGTTCATGAGGTCATTCACTCCACCTAATCTTCCTCTAATCATGGTTTCCTTCTGAAGCTCAATCTCTTGAAGGCCTATGACCGGGTGGACTAGGACTTTTTGATCAATATTCTTGAATCCTTTGGTTTCAATGAGAAATTGGTGCAGCTTGTCTCCCAGCTTATCAGTACCTTGATGGCTGCTATCATTGTTAATGGATCCTCTTCTTGATTCTTCAAGCCCACTTGGGGGCTCTGTGAAGGGGATCCTCTATCCCCTATTCTCTTTTCTATCTTTGTGGAAGGTCTTGGTTTCTATTTTCAAAAACTGCCTTTTGAAGGTTCCATTCAGGGTCTTATTCCCTCCTCTTCCTCAAGGCCTTGTTCATATGAGAAATTTGTCGATGATACGGTGATTGTGGGGTCTTCTTCTATCCAGGAAGACAAAATGATTAAAAAGGCCCTTACTATCTATGCTTCAGCCATAGGTCAAACTATCAATTGGAAAAAAAGATCACTGTACTTTATTAAAACTCCCGGGGATAGGCAAAATAGGATTGCTCGCATCTTGGGGTGTGATATTGTGCCTTTGTATGCTTCCTATCTTGGCCTCCCTTTGGGATTGAAAACCCCTAAATATTTTTGGGCGGGTATTGTGGACATATTTAATAGGAAATTACCTGGTTGGAAGGGAGCTCTTCTTAGCCAAGTTGGTAAACTCCAACTTCTGAAGGCTTCTTTGCAGAGACTCCCCATATATGCAATGAGGTTATTTAGGATCCCAGGAAAAATTGTCGATGTGAAAGAATCTATTCAGAGAAATTTCCTTTGGTCTGGAGTGGAAGACAGAAGAGATTGGCTCTTGTGGCATGGGACAAGGTTTTTACTCCAAAGAAATGGGGAGGTCTTGGGATAAGGCCACTTAAAGTCATTAACTAGGCTCTTCTGGAAAAGAAAATCTGGTGCATCTATGGTGTCAATAAAGAATGGAATAATATTATTAAAAAAAATATGTCTTCTCATTCCCCACTTGTTAGACTTTATGAAGTCTAATGTGAAGGTACAGGGTTCTTTCATTTGGAACAGTATCCAGAAAGCTAAGGATATGGCTTTCAAGGGAGCTAAGTGGCTTCTGGGTAATGGTAGGAGAATTTTGTTCTGGGATTCAATTGTTGGGCTAAAGATCTTCCTCTAAATTCCATTCATGCTTTTCAACCAATTATTGATATTTGCAAACTAAGATTTGGTTTGAATGTCTAAGATTACTGGCAAAATTAGAACTGGGTTGACCTTTCTGAAGCTGATTTCTCACTTAAACTTCTCATGTTGGATTTGAATATCTGGAAAGTGGAAATTTTGAAGGAGGATATGTTGATTTGGGGAAAGCTTCCATTGGGTCTCTATTTTGTTGCTTTGGCATCTGAGATCTTGACTAAGATCCCAGATCCTCTTCCATTCTAGAATCAGGTATGGGATAAAAGGCTTATTCTAAAAATTAACATATTTTTTTGGATGGTTTTGCAAAACAAGATCCTGACCATTGACAATCTCCAAAAGAGAGGAATGGTTCTGCAAAATAGATGTTTCTTGTGCAAACAGGTGGAGGAGTCAGTTTTCCACCTGGTCATTGATTACTATTTTTTCAGATATGTTTGGTGCCTTACCCTGCAAAGATGGAATATTCACTGGATGTTTTCGAACAATCTGGAAAAAAATTTCAAGCAATGGAGAAATGTTGTTGTTCCTGTCGTGAGTTCTTTATTGAATATTATTGCTCCTCACATCATCTGGAAAATTTGGTGAGAAAGAAATGATATATTATTTCGTGATAAGGCTTTACCTTCAGTGGTCATAGTGGAAAATATTAAAAGAAGCATCAGAGAGAATTGTAATATGTTTAGTGGTGGTATGCTAGATTTCAATGCTTGAGATTTGACTGGTTCTATGGCCATGTCTCATTCCAGGAAGGAGAATGCCATTTGGATTTCCCCTCCTAATGGCTGGATTAAAGACAATTTTGATGGAGCCGTGAAGGGAAACCCGGGCCCTGTTAGTTGTGGTGGTCTTATCCGTGATGATGAGGAAAACTTTCTTGCGTCTATGGCCTTCACTATTGGGGCCGAGACCAACCATGTGGCGGAAGCGATGGCCCTTCTGCAAACTCTAAAGTTAATCAATGATAATATTCCCTTGAATGTTTGGATCGAAGGTGATTTGATGAATATATTAAATTTCATTAAAGGGACAACTAAGCCATCATGGTCAATCAAGGCGATTATTGATGAGGCTTCTTTAATCATTAATTCCTTTTCCAATGTAGTCATTTTGCATAACTTCAGGGAAGTTAACTATATTATGGATGAGCTTGCTAACATTACTATTAAGGCTGAGGGTATCATGACCTAGAAATGATTTAGTGGGAGACCTTGCTAACTATATGGAGTGCCTTCATGGCTCCAAAGATGCTATCATGAATGATTTTGTGGAAAGCTGGAAGGAAGGAATTGTGGTGATCGAAGGTATGGATATTTAGATCATCAAAGATTTGATTGCTGAGATTATGGGCTTAAATACCAAAGGAATAAAATTTTACAGAGACAAAAAGATATCCTAGAAGGCTATTCAGCACTTCCCTAAGGACAGAGTGGAAGCAGACAGCCTAGTGAAAGACTCTGGAGGGTGTTACAATGTTAGTTCCATTATTTATATTTCTAGGCAAAAGTGCTTACAATGATCATGGAGTATATGTCTTTGGATGGGAGATACAAAAGGGTCCATTCATATCACTTCGTGTTGTTATGTTATTTTTGACATAAGGTGAGAATTTATATCCCCTTCTACTTGTTGCAGTCACTCCATCATAGCATTACTGACCACAGGCATAAGGATAGTAAACCCATCATGCATGAGGGCTTGATTCTCTTGATTGTTGAACATGTTAAAGAATTTTTTACCTCCAGTCCTCGTATTATTTCCCCGGGAGACTTGGGCTTTACAAAAGCTAGAAAATAGCATAAGGTTGGAGATGATAAGGTGGAACTGAGTATTTAAAAGCTGAAATTTGAGAGAAATAAGGGTATGGACACAGACTCGCATGTTGAGAGTGCTGATGGTTATGATGAAACTGACTACATTCCCCACTCCCAATCTAATGATAAGATTAAAGAATCTCTTTCTGTTTCAGTGAGGAGGATGTGGGCAGCCAAAAAGTTAAAATGCCTAAGGTTGTTGAGGAGGATGTGGGCAGCCAAAAATTTCCCATTTTGGTCAATTACACGAGCTCAAAAGAGCATCACATTCCCATCTCTCCGAAGCTCGAGGTTCTTTTGGAGGTGCAGTCGGAGAAGAAAGTGGAAGATACTCCAGGGTAAGACAATGTTGAAAAGGACCATATCCCTGCTTCTTCTAAGGACATTCCTTTCTCTAGACTGGTGAATATGCAGGAGTAGAATGTCCAGCTTCTCCAGGAGGACATGGATGAAAAAATTGAGCCCTCATTTGGTGTTCTTCAAACTGTGAAAGCCATGTCCTTGTACTCATTTTGACTGATGAAATGGGTATTTAAGGAAATCAAAAGTCTTCATCTTAACTTTAGAGCTTTGTCTGCTCATGTTGATCTTATTTATTCTGGGACGGCAGGGGATGATGGCAATAAGAACAAGGAGGATGGGAAAACTCTGAAGTCTCTGCATGACAGATTGGATACTCTCAAGAATACTTTGAAAAAACATATGAAGGGTAATAATGTCTTCATGGGTTATACTATGGAGTGTTTCAATTCCATCAAATCTGAGATGGACTCCCCCAGTATGAAGATCGATGAAGATAAAGATGACAATGAAGATGATGGTCTGGGTACGCGCATGCGCTCAGCCAAGAAAATTAAAATTCAAGACAGGATCTTAGATCTGTCGGATTTACACGCAGCTATCAAAAAGGTCTCTGAAGCCAAGATGGAAGTAGAAGGCACTCTCCTAGAGTTTTCCTAGTCCTGGTGTTCCCCTATTTTTTGGTGTTTCATCTTTTGGCTTTTGGCTGCCAGAAAGACTTGCTGGTTTCTGGCTTTCTTCTCTGGATTTCTGATTTGTTCAGGGTTAGCGGGCTGGGTCCCAGTCCTATCTCTGTTTAGTCTGTTTTATGTTGTCTATCTTTTTTCTTTGGATGTAAGGGGTTTTGAGTCTCCCTAAAACCTGCTTTTACCAGCAATCAAAAACTTCCTTACATTAAGTGTCCTTCATTTTTGCTCTTTTATTTTATCCACATATTTTATCTTTTAGTTAGCCTCAACTAATTTGTTTCATGTGAATTTTTTTGTCATAAAGACATATTCAGCACTGAATAACCACATCTTTCTGTCAGATAGAATATCATAAAAACACATTTTTGGTCCCTTCATAATGTGACATGTATGTGCTCACACATAACTTTCAAAATTGATGGCTATATGAGAAAGAACCTTGTTGTCTCTTTCCTTCCTAGGTATCATGTATGTTTCTATCCAATTGTTTTGATCTTATTTGAAAGGCTACACCTATTTCATAGAATGGTAATAAAAATGAGAGGGATAAATATATTATGGGTAATAGACTAGAGGAAATTGTCCAAAATTATGACTTGTTTGGAGGAAAATCCTAGATTGCATGTCTCTTCTCCGTTAGATATCTTAATAAAAAATTAGTTTTTTTGAAGGTGTATGAGGCAATAAAATTGGCCTAAACATAGATAATTGTTCTCAATTCAAGAGCAAATTGGCAGATGTAGCAAATGTCATTTCACCCTCGATTCCAAGTCAATTTTTTGAACTTTTCTTTGCAGTACACTACTTATTGGTTCATCGGTCAATAGTCATTCTACCTCCCTCTATTCCAAACAATAAAAATACAATATCACTTTAAATTCTATACAAAATTTAGGAGACTAAGAAACAAAGTTCAGTCTTCTAGTTAATATAGTAATGGAGTCCCATTCTAGAAAAAGATTCAAGGCTCATTCATCCTGTGTTCATTAGGGAAAGATGAAAGAGAAAATGGTAGTTAAAGAAGGGTATTCTTCTTACATATCCTAAGGGTTCTATTTTCTGGGGTCCCCTTTTCATACACTTGTAAATGTATAGTTTTATTTTTTTTGTTTTGGGACAATTTTTATATCTATTTCCCTTTATTGCTAGTCTCTTGGTCTGCTAGTTTTGTCTAAAAAGATAATAGGATGACTAATTTTCTTCCATATCTTCTAGTTAGTCATATGTTATAGTACATATAGTTATGCCATTTTTTGTTATCTCTCGTTATGTGCAAAATTTATACACAAATCTAGATGTAATGTTTCTATATTAATATAATGTTCAAGCTTATGTATTTTACCTTAAAAGGAAAATATTAAGCTAAGTATGAATATTAAATATTTATAAGGTGATTAACTAACTAGATTGATAATGACTTTATTTATACTAAAAATCTAAAAGAAATAAAATATTTGAGAAACCAATCAATTTTGGGGGGTTTCCTTATAGTAGTGACTAGTTTGTAAGAAATTATAAAAAATAATAACTATAATACTCATTCAAGCCACTAAAACTAACTTCATAGATTGATAAATAAATGACCATCATGCCACAAGAACTATGAAACACTTTCATTTTTGTGTTACATTTTTTACCTACCCATGGATGCCAAAGCATTAAATTGGAGCTTCAAACATGGTTTATTGCCTTGAAAATAAAGGTGGAATCATTCTTTAAATTATAATTTCTTTTTACAATGCCCAAATTTAGAAATTGAACCTATAGCTTGAGATTTGAATGCATGAATATTCTTAACTATCCTGTCATTTTTGGAGCCTAAAACAAACTCTCTACCAAAATGAAGGTTTATTTTCTTTGGAAATGAGTAACAAAAATAGGCTCCAATTCCTTGGAAAAAATATTAAACGGGATTATACCTCATTCATTCTATCATGTGCCTTCAAGCATAAATCTACCTATCATAAAACATTACTTTTATACAAGAATAAATTTCATGAAACGTAAAAAAAAGGTAATCTAAAGTATAAAACTCCACAATAAAAAATAGTAAATTGAAAAATGCGAATGACTTGAAAAACAATAAGATTGGTGAAAAGGAAAACTAAGAAATTTGAATTGAAAGAGATGAAGAGGGTAATAAATTAAATAATATAATTGTAAATACATATGAATAAACTTAGTAAAAATAATTGATATGGGAAATGAAAAATAATAAAATTTAGAATGTGGTTGATGCAAACTATGAAGAAATTATGAACAAAATGAAAACCATGTTTATTTTGGCATGAAAAGAAGCAAGGAGAGGATGAGAAAATGAAATATAAAGATAAAATGGATATGTAAATTGAATAAAATAAATGACAATATGAGAAGAAGAGGTTTTATAAAGAAAGGGTGTATATTATGAATGAAATGAAGTTGAAACTAAATGAAAATATCATAAATCCTATTCAAACTGAGAAAAAACATAGAAGATGATTTAAAAACTAAACATCTCTATTGTATGTATATTTTGGTTCTTTAAAATAATTTGGAGATTATGATGTGTGAGCTAAGATAATATAGATCTAATATTCAATAGTACATTACCTTTCTCTTTCGAATTAAATAGGTCAATAATGACCTATAATTAAAAGAATGGTGTCTTGAGTGCTAAGATTTGAGATAGGTTTCCTAATTAAATTTAACCACCTAATTCACCTCTTAAAAATTGGCATTTGACATTAAGGAGGTATTTTTTATTTAATGTTAGGAACAAGAACGTACGGTTTAAGTGGATATGGTTGAAATAGAAGGGATAACAATATTTAAAACTATATATAATAATAGAAAAGAAAAGGGTTGACAATTTAAAACTAGAACAAGGAATTAGAAGAGGTGGTGGCTAAAACAAGAGTAAAAAACATAAATTAAACACAAACTAGAATGTGTGAAAAAGACAATATAAAGAATTATAAAATATGTAATTTTTTATATTAAATGGAGACTTTTTCTTATAATTTTAAATTTCAGATATGTAAACTCATTCTATCCCTTTATAAATTGTAAAACTTTTCAAAACTCTTCATTCATAGCACTTATTCATTAATCATTATCAAGTGTAGCATTGACATATTTTGGCTCATAATCACAAATAAGACATCTTGTGTTTAGAGACTTACTTCTGGTTCTCATACCAGCCTTCTTGTCTCCAATGATCTGGTTATGTGGATGGTTCCATCTAACATATCTGGCAAGTACAGGTTCAAATATTTGTCTATCATCTTGATCATCATTTTGTCCTTCATTCTATTCTCCATTGCTTGGTGCATCATCTTGAGCAATATCTTGATTGTCGATATTTGCAGCCTGATGCTTGGGTGCAATGATTTTTTGCTCAGGAGCTATACACTATTGCTCAGGTAGAGTTTTCAGTTCTTCATTGTAGACAAACCTGTTGTAGTCCTCTAGTTCTTTTGTGCTTTCCTTTTCATTCTTCTCTGCAAATTCATCTATCTTTACATTCACACTTTCAACAATTTTGTTAAAGGCTTTATTGAGACATTTATAAGCCTTTCTCTTGGTGGAATACCCTAAAAATATTCCTTCATCACTTTTGGAGTCAAGCTTTCCATTTCTATCATCTTTTAAGATATAACATTAACTACCAAATATTTTGAAGTAACTTACATTGGGTGTGTAACCATACCATAGCTCATAAGGTGTCTTCTTGGTGTCTTTCTTCAATTGTACTCTATTCAATGTTTAAACAACAGTACTAACAACTTCCCTCTAGAAAATCTGGGTGATGCCTTTCTCTATCATCAGTGACCTTGCACAATCTTCTTTTAGCAATTCCATTTTGTTGTGGTGTTCTCGATGCAAAGACCTGTCTTTTGATTCCATGCTCATTACAAAAGTTAGTGAGTTCATCTAAAGTAAATTCCCCTCCTCTATCTTATCTTAAGCATTTCAAATCTTTACCACTTTGTTTCTCTACCATTTCTTTGTACCATTTAAACATCTTGAATGCTTCAGATTTATCTTTTAGAAACATTACTATCATCATTGTAGAGTAATCATCAACAAAGAGAATAAAATATCTATCACCATAATAAGTCTTTGTCCTCATGGGTACACATAGGTCAGTATGGACTAATTCTAGAATGGCATTAGATGTATGGGTTTTTCTTTTGAAACTAGACTTTGTGATCTTACCTTTTTGACAATTTTTGCACATGATATTGTTTGGCTTAATCAACGTCGGTAAGCCTCTTACATTTATTTTTCTTCTTATTTTTATCATGTTTTCAAAGTTCACATGACACAATATTTTGTGCCCCACCCATATATCTTCATTTCTATCCATTAAGCAAGTGGTGTCAATATCATTCAGATAGAATAAGTTACCTTTTGTTTTCTCACCGGTACCAATCATATTTCATATTTCATTGAAGATCTTTTCCTTCTTATTTTCATATGCTACTCTGTGACCTAAATTATTCACCTGAGAAACACTCAATAGATTATAATTCAATCCTTTCACCCAATAAGAATTTTCACATTTTATCATGTTATTCAACATTATAGTTCCTCTACCTTCAACTAGACAAGGTATATCATTACCCATTCTTACTGAACCACCATTGTAGTATTTGAAAATCTCAAACTTTCATTTTTCACTGGTCATATGGTGAGTGCAGCCACTATCTATGATCCAGACATTTTTTTTACTAACTTTAGATATGAGTGCAGTTTCTACATACCTTTCTTCATCATCATCTGAATAATCTTTTACTACCACAAACACCATCTTGATGTCTTCATCAGATTGGGTGTCAGTATCATCATCTTTACATTTATCTAGGTAACTGGCCTTCTTTCCTTTGTCCTTGTAGTCTCAGGTATCTCTTCTTTCTAATTGTCAATTGCTTCTATAATCACCTCTGTCATACTTCTTTTCAAATGACCTATCATTACTTTTGTCATCTTTTCTTCTGTTAGGACATCTTGCAGAAAAGTGTTCAATCTCTTTACAATTAAGACAAACAAGTGATAATTTACCTTTGTATTTACCTTTGCCTCTCTGCATTCTTCTAGCCATAAGTGCTTCAATTTCATCAAGATATTCTTCTTCACTTTCACTATCACTATCTTTTCTCATAGTGTGTTTATGACTTGATTTACTTATTCTCAAAGAAGATTTGAATGCAAACTCTATTTTTGGTAAGACATTATTATCAAAGTTGTTCATCTCAAATGAAATTAGTCTTCCAATCAAACTATCTAGAGCAACATTGCTATTTTCTATTGCTCTCATTTCTTGTATGACAGATACTCTAATAACATAAGTAGGCAACAAGGTTCTTAGAATTTTACTTACCACTGTATCTTCATCTAGTACACCTCCAACTCCTCGAATAGCATTGACTACCTCTTTGATTCTTGTGTTGTACTGTGTGATTTTTTCACCTTCTTTCATTCTGAGATCATCAAACTTTCCTCTAAGACTTTCTACCTTGGCTCTCAAAACATTTATATCACCACCATGTACAAGCTTCAATTTGTCCCACATCTTCTTTACACTTGTGCATGTTTTGACTTATTCAAATTCAACATCGAAGAGTGAGGAAGCAAGCTCTATCATCATGCAGTTGTGCTCATGCTTCTCTCTCATGTGTTCAACTATAGTTGCTCTTGTGGGACACACATTTTTAGTATCTAAGTATTGAGTAACATCATTTCCAATACCTGATAAGTGGATTCTTATTCAACTTTTCCATGAAGCAAAGTTGTCTTTGTTCAACTTGGGCACATCTCGTCTGTTCATCTTGTGATCTTTAGCTTAGGTCTTGAAACCTTCCTTCTAAGCACACAAGCTCTGATATCAATTGTTAGTAATAACAAAGAGGGGAGGGGGTGAACCAGTGGCCTCAAAAATTAATCCTTAAATCAACCCTTCAAACTTAGTACCACAAATTATACCTCTAGTTATCTTCAGTCCTATAAGATGAATGCCTTGAAATATTTATATCAAATTTCTACTTGTCGGAATTCTTTGTAAAATCTTCTTCTGTATGTTTACCGATAAGCAGTCTTTCTATTTATTGAAACATGATAAATAACTAGTGTATACCGATAAATCCAGAATAGGTTTATGTGAAATGAAAAATAGTAAAGTAATGAAACATAAACACATAACACATGGATTTTTAACGTGGAAACCCTGTTAAGGGAAAAAACCACTGGGACCGGTACCCTAAATTTTCACTCTTATAAAGTGAGCTCGGTTAAGAGCCAACCCTGTTAAAGATTACAAAAACACTATTAGGTGTGACCTTGTTAGAGGATTTAAAAGATAGCTTGTCACTTAGTATATGACATCTAATGCTACCATCCTTGATCAAACACTCACTTGGCCTGTCAATAGGTATCGGGCATATCTAATGCTACTTTCTATGATCAAACTTTTTGATACTCCTTGAGATGTATCTCAATTACAAAATACTTTTAAGTCCTGCTTGGTTAGGAGACTTGATTCTTTGATGGTTAAACTAAAACAGTAAATTGATCTGTTCACACATACAACTTGAATTGCATAGTTTTAGATCTATTGTAAGTAAATTACCTCTCAAATCAATATAATCAATTCAATACCTTTTCTCCACATTGTTCTACTCTGTGATGTTGTTTCACTATTCATCATTGTCTGCACAATCTAGCTCTTTCCTCAGCTTGTTGATTAGGTCTGAATGAAGACTTTCTTCTACTTCAGAATCTCTTCAACATCTATTCTCTTTTCTCTTCTCTTCACCCCTATTTTTGTAATGAATTAGGTTGTCTCTTTATAGACATGATTCACCATTTTCTTGGCCTTCTTGATCTTGGCGTGATCCACAATTCTCGCCAATTAGATTTAAAGAAAAAATCCAGATTTATCTTGTAGAGATCTTCTTGCCAAGTGGACAAAGAAACTTTAAATCCTTTACTTATCTCTGGCTTTATCTTGTTGATTAAAATAATGATAAGTATCAGTTAAGTCTATTTTTAGCTCTTGATAGCTAAGCATTTTGTCATTTTCTGAACTCTCTATTCTATCGGTCAATACTTCAGTTAGTGATCGGTGATAACTAACTATTCTATTGGTGTGACTTCAGTCATCCTTGGGATCTCTATCCATTGGGAAACATTGTATTTCTGTCAGTCAAGTTACTCTATTCTTTTTCTCGTCGGGCAACATTGTGACTTTTCTTGTTATTAACACTGTGAATTTTCTCGTTGGGTAACACTGTGACTTTTCTCTTTTACTCTATCCATTGGTGTGCACTCTATCAGTGTATACAGTCACTTTGTGAATACTTGACTTATATGCATTACTAATAGCATAACCTTTGATTCATGGGTTCTTTGAATTCTTTGGCAGTATGTCCATGACCATACAGATTATATCAAGTTGACATCAATGAAAATACAATACATTAACTGATTTAATGCCTTGCATGGTTATCAACTTAACATCTTCAAACATTCAATCAGTTATAGTTCATAAAAAAAAAGTCTTTTCCATTAGAAGTCTAAGAGTTTATTGAGAAGTATAAAGACATATTCAGTGATGGGACTCTTGCAACTTTACCTCCTAGAAGAGTGATAAGTCATTAGATTGACTTTGTACCTATTGCATCATTGCAAAATAAGGCAGCTTATAAGCTTACTCCAGACCAGAACCTAGAGGTGGATAGACAAGTGCATGAGCTATTAGACCAAGAGCTAATCAAGAAGAGCATCAGCCCATGTGTCGTAATGGTAGTTTTAGCATCCAAGAAATATTGTAAGTGCAAACTTTGTACTGATTATAGAGCTATTAATAGAATCACAATTAGATACAAATTTCCAATTCCTAGGATAGAGGATTTGATAGACTATCTTGGGGGTGGGGGGAAAAGTACTTCACTAAATTTGACTTGAAAAGTTGGTACCACTAGATTAGGATCAAAGAGGGGGATGAATGGAAGACAACTTTTAAGAATGTTGATGGATTGTGTGAGTGGAGATTTATGTCATTTGGCCTCTCAAATGCCCCTACGACATTCATGAGGCTCACGAGTGAAGTGCTTAAGGACTTCACAGGGATATTTGTGGTAGTATATAGAGATGATATACTTATCTTTAGTAAGACAATAGAGGAACATGTGAAGTATGTGGAGATGGTACTCAAAATGTTTCAAGAAGAAAAGTTATCAATCAACCTAGAGAAGTGTGAGTTCTTCAAACAAGAACTTGTGTATTTGGGATTTTTTTGTATCCCAAGATTCATTGAAGATGGACCTAAGTAAGGTGGAGGCTATTTTGAATTGGCCCACACAAACCATAGGGACAAAAGTTAGGATATTTCATGGGTTATCTCAGTTTTACATAAATTTTATAACAAATTTCAGTGGTATTTGTGCACCAATGCTAGACAGCATCAAGGGTGGTCTAAAGAATAAGTTCAGATGGACCTCTAAAGAGGAGAAAGTATTTGAAAAGTTGAAGCAGCAAGTAGCAACTCAACCTATCCTTATACTCTCTAGTTTTGATCAATTGTTTACTTTGGAGTATGATGCAAGTGAAATGGAAGTAGGGGGTGTGCTAAGTCAAGAAGGTAGGTTAGTAGTGTTCTTTAGTAAAAAGATAAATGAAACCAAGAAGAAATGTTCTTCTTATGATTTGGAACTATATGTTTTGGTTTAGTCTCTTAGGAAGTAGAGACATTACTTTCTCCCCAAAAAATTTGTAGTGTTTACTGACAACTAAGCCTCAAGATATATAAACACACAAGAGAAGCTCAGTAATAGACATTTGAAGTGGATGGAATACCTTCAAGCATTCACATTCAAAATAAAGCACAAGAAAGGACAACTGAACAAAGTTGCAGATGCCTTGAGTAGGAGGTTTCTAACCATTCAGGACTTTTAGTTGAAGAGCATTGGGATAAAGAGTTTCAAGGACCTCTATAGATAAGATGAATAATTTGGTGAAGCCTATAAGGTATGCTCTGATTTTTAGAATCACTTCCATAGTCAATTTTTTTTATTTACCTTGCTGAGTGGGTTGTTGTTTAACAGGAACTAATTGTGTGTTCCTAAGGGTTCAATAAGAGAAAATGTCATTCAAGAGAAGCATAATAGAAGCTTGAGTGGCCATTTTGGTGTGAACAAAACCTTAGAGCTAGTTGAAAGGTTTTACCACTAGCCAAAGTTGGTGAGAGATGTAACTAAGTGTGTTGAACAGTGTGTAGTGTTCATGAAAGAAAAAGCAGGAGCTAGCAATGTGTTGCCCCACTTTTGGTCTGCATGCCTTCAGAAAAAAGTGGATGTTTGTTGTATAGTAGTGGTCTTGAAAGCTTCATGTGAGTCCTAAGTCTAAGTCTAGCTATCCCCTTAAGCTAGGAGACCTTTATCAGATTTCCCAAATTTGACCTCTCTTTTGTAAGCCAGAGGGAATTTGTATCTGAGATCATGTTTTCATTGGGTAGGTTAAGTTCCCAATCTGGTAAAGGCCACGGTTTGAAGAATTCTAATGCCAGTATCATATGAAGTTGAAGTATTTAGCCATAAATCTTGATTTTACAGCATTGGTGGGAAATTGGTTTTGAGCTTCGCCATGGCAGAAAATCACCTGTAGAGTGTGTTTTTCGTAATTAACAGACCTAACAGTATCAGAGGTCAATGAAGGTTGAAAATTAGAAATTTGGGAATAAGAAAGCTTTGGGCATTCAGATAGAACCTTTTTCAAGCAAAGGGAATGATTGAGTGAGAAAATATTTAAGGTGTAATCTTATAGGCAGAAAATCAGAAAATGGCTTCTATAGTACTCCAACAAGCGGGTTTCAACCTACGGAGTACATTTTCTGCCAAACCTTTAAAATGAAGGAATTTTTAGGAAAGATCTATCTCATAAACAATCCAACATATAAAGAAGGCCAATGAAATCAACACATGTCATTTTTGCACCCCGACAGGCCAAATTTCTCCTTTGGCAGATTTTCGAATAGAGAGCACTCCGAAAGCATTTCTCCACCCAAAGGAGAAGTGGAAAAGTAATTTTTTGCTACCTCAGGAAAGTTACTGTTACAGTTACTAAAGTGAAAATACATTTCTCAATGGCCTGTAAGAGCAAAGTAATTAATTCAAATAAAGTCTTTTTACTTCATAACAAAAATTTTCATTAATGTTGGGGTCTTTTCATTCGTGTGGCGTGGGAATTCGGCCGTTATACGGTAAGAATTCAAAATTTATAAAATCAGTTGGAGGTTGCAAATAGGAGCCACCATTTTTTTTCCAGATTGTTTGAATTCAAATCCTCTGATATTAGTTATTCTTTTCCCCTGCATTCTTAAGAGATTTTCCTAATCCCCGAATGAAATCATTCAAAGCATGGCTTCCAGATTTATGGGACTCGATGGAATGAATGGCATCACCTCCAACAGGCATAAGATCTCGGACACTTCATTGAAGTTATTCAATATATAGAACTTCCAAAATAGATTGAAGGTGGATAAAATGCATCCTATTACTGAGAATATAAAGGAGAGAGGGTTAGTCGAAGCTGCCAGTTTTCTTGTAGCAGTTCAAGATCCTGAGCTGGTTCGAGAATGTATAGCTTGATACAACCTAGACACAAAGAAAATTATTCTACCTGATGACACGATGCTTATCTCTATTGATAGAGAGTCCATCCAAGATTCTATTCATATCCCAGAATAAGCGAAATATTCAGAAATGACTTACAGTCGGGCAGTTTCTGAATATACAGCAAAGAGGACTGTGTGGAAGAAGGAGATCATGAAGTCGTGGTTTCAAGAACCAAAGAGCGCCAAGGGAAAGTTTCCCAAAACATTATATGGTACAAACCTAAAACCAGAGATTGTGGATATTCTAGTATTACTTCACAGAATCAGAGGTGAGAGCGACTCCCTTAATTTTGTTGAACGACATTTCTTCCTGGTTCAGGAAATTTGCTCCCAGCATCACTTCATTAATTGGGCCCTTATGGTAAGTGAGAACCTCTCAGATGCCCTAAATAGAGCTAAGTGTCAAGATGAGTTCTACATGTCCTCAGTTCTTTTGTATATTATGGCTACAATTCAAATTTGGCCTAGTTAATCCTAGGTTAGAGGAATTTCCAGAAGATGTAAAGAGCTATGAATTTTTCCCTTCTTTACAACTACATAAAAGCTATGTTGATTATCTCAGAGTTAATGATGCATTTACAATGAGACTGTACATGGAACTACAAGGTTTTCCAGAGAGGAGATTTTCTCCTGAAGTCGTGGCTTTTATCAGCCAATTCATATGCTATTTTATTCAATTTTGAGATTTCTCATACCTTTGTCTTGCAGGTTTTGATGACTTCCCTTTGACGCTACCAAGGTATCCTACTGATATGATTGTTCTGATCAAGGTGATGAGGCAAGCACTCCAAGTGAGTTTAATCTATTTTGATGCTAGGAAGAAGGGCTACAAATTCCCCATGATTGTCGGACCTTACAGTTGTGTGTCCCGGTCGGAGGCAAAGAATGTTCTAAAGACATTCTCAAGGAGGTTTTCTTTGGAAACCTATGATGTCTTGAGGCCATAGTATGATCCAATGAATTATCCCACAGATGTCTTGCAAATGAGCCATGCTAGTCATCATTTCAATGATATTGAAGACTACTAGGCCAATTGTAAAGATGATTTGGAGAGTAGGGAGAGGTTCTACGCCCAGTTAACTATTGAACAAATCAAAAGGTTCAAAGTTAACATTGTAGTCAAGGGGATAGAAGATGATGATAACCACATGTACGATAATACATATCTGGAGAAGAGAAAGTTCACTCCCATAAGTTCTGAGACCATGCTAGATCAAGCCATTAGTGACTTGCAGACTCTAATGGGTGGCATTTTCAAAAGGACAGAACAATGGGTTGAGTGGACTATAGGCCAAAGGAAGAGTTCAGAATGGAAGCAGCCTGCTCAGCAAACCCCGACAAAGGATACTTCTAGTGCTACAACAACTTTATCGGTAACCATTCCAAGCGTTGCTAAAGGATCAACCCAGCCGATGGGAGAAGGTGATGAACCCCATGAGAAGGAAATCCCATTAGAGAAGACCTGTGGAGAGGGCACTCTTATGGACATTGGAGGAACTAAAGAAGTAGTCTCTATAGAGCCAGTCAAATCTATAGTTGAGCTAACTAAAGCTATAAAGCCCAAGCAGCTAGTTAAGGATATTGTTGTGGATACCCAAGTCAGGACCTCAACCCAAGAGACTCCAAGGTGAGGATCCCCTATTATAGTTGATGTAGGAGAGGATAGCTTGAGTACTTCCACTACAAAATTGAATAAAGAGGTTGGGAAGCAACAAGAGTTTGCTCAAGTTGTCAAATTAATCTCCTCTTCCCCTACTTCAGTGAACCCATTTACTTCCAAACTAAAAGCTACTCCCCCAGTCATAAGGAAGTTGTTCATTGAGGAGGTTGTTGCTGCCAACAAAGTTACCAGCATAGAGTCATGGATAGAAAATACTTTGGAACGCAAGAGGAAGAGGGCAGAAGAAGAAAATTCCAAGAAAGACACTCTGTCACGGGCCCTTCAGCCCAAGGCCACTACGAGCAAGCAGAAGAAAGTAAAGACAATGTCTACTCTGGGTCGTGACCCTAAGACTAGGCTCTTCACTATGGAAGTGGCCAAGTCAACTAAGGAAGGTAGATTCAAAGATATCACTACTTTAGACTTTTAGTTGTATTCATTTCATATGGGGTTGGCTCATCATGACACCAAGGTGGAATGGTGGAAATATACGAATGTGGTGATAGAGGAAGAACTCAAGGAGCTCCAGACTGCCAAGGTTCAACTTAAGGAAGAAGTGGCTGAACTAACCAACTTCATTAGACAGTACTCACTCTAATCACAAGCATTCCCAGCACCCAAACCACCTTTGATCCCAGTGCTGCGGAAAACCAAGCCTTCATAGCTAAGCTACAAGAAGATCAACATTTCGAACAGATTGGCAAAAGATGGATTGAGAGGCTAGATTTTGAAGGAATAGCAGTTATCGAGAAATTGGGTAATGCTCTTCTAAGGTTGGAAGTTGAGAGTAATAATATTGGTAAAAATCTACAGACTCTCATGGAAGAAAGAGTGAAGTGCCAGGAATGCATATTGATGTTGCATGTGGCAATAAAGATGAAGACTAAGGAGGCACTAAAGGCTAAGATTTTACAAAAGGGAGATGAGCATTTGATCAAATGACTTCAAATTCTAGAGTTCAAGATTGAAATGATTATCCAAGAAGAGGCTGGATTGCAAAAGACTAATGTCAAGGTCAAAGAAGAGAAAAAAATATATTTTAAACTCCTCCTAGGGCTCCATATAGAATCAAAAACCAGTGGTTGAGGTAAAGAAATGATTGGGGTAGCCAATATGTAGAAATCATTCTCTAATTATTTGTATACTCATGCAAACCAATCTTCTTCTCATTTAGATAAGGTGCCAGAACTCTAGCAATTGAGTGGATGCATCTTCAGGGCTATGGAAGAGCTGAAAAATCATACAGATGCAATCAAGACTCTAGCCAAAGAACATTCTAGGTGGCTCATCCGATATACCAACATCCACGTCAACAAGCACAAAGATCTTGTCCAATTCATCATTGTTGTCAGGGCTCATAGGGCCAAATTAGAAAAGGAGAAGAAAATTGGTGCTTAGCTAGATTCCCTCTTGTACTATTTTTGATAATATTGTAACGGATAAACCTATGGTTATCATTTATGGTTGGGGAATTTGAACCATTTTAGTTACCCTTTTTGTAATGGTCCAATCTGGGACTCTATATGTATTATTTCCAAAATCAATACAATGGTCAGCTAAATTTTGGGTGTGAAAAATAGCATTTTGCTGAGTCAATTGCGTGTGTCTGAATACCATTTCTTTAACTGTTCCATTGCATTTCATTTATCTTTCTATTGAATTCAAATGTTTCTTTGAAGTTATATTTACAATTTGTATTCGAACCAGATTTTTGTATTATGATTTGATACAATTAATTTAGGGGAAGATTTGTTGTTATCCTGAGTTGGGAAACATTTTTGTGATATAGATTGATTCATTAGCATTTCCTCATTAATCTTTAGTCTTCCATCTATATTTTCAGTATTTGTTCATGCATTACCAATTTTGGCGGTCAATCTGATTGATGAAATCTTAGAATCAGCTAGATTTAGAGTTGAATTTATCCTATCTGAGCTATTTCTTGTCTAGGTTTAGCTTGGTTTACCTCTTCTATTCTCGGGTCAAGAATATACCCCTGTTAGATTAGGAAAGATCAATATTCATAGAAAATAATTCATATAAGGGAGATGTACCTTTAAATTCAAAGGGAAATTAGTTTTTTCAATAACAATTTTGCAACTGTTGTATTTAATTGTTCTTAAGTAGTTTGGGTATTTTAGAGTTAAATTCAAAAGAACAATCTATTTACAAACAAATTTTTGGTGACTCTACTGGGGAGACGAACAATCATTATACCAAAAGAATATCATGGGGAAGGATGGTGATTCCCCATGAAAACATAATCCCTGTGCTCCAACCAAATCTTGGATTCCAAGATGATCAAGAGGATCTCATTTCCTCACTAAATACTTTTGTTTGGAAATAAAAAAGAACCTCCGAGCATAATAGAAATGACAGTTAAGTACTAGAGAAAGAAGAAGCTATAGCAGAAGAACTTGAAGGAGCCATCCAAAGGAGAAATCTAAGAAGGGCACAACGCTGGGTAGAGCATGAAGCTAGGCTACAGAATTAGTTGAAACCTTGGAGTCTAAAAGATTTCTCAGGAGTACAAGGAAAGAAGGTAGCTTAGACCCATTCTTTGAGAGACTTACAGATATTAACTTTGCATTTTGAGAAGTACCTCCCCGAGGAAATAGAAATGCAAGGAGCCATAGTAGACCTTATTCACCTCCTAAAGAAACTACTCAGTTGTCCACCACTTTCCAAGTGTTAACTTTACATGAAGTAGTTTCCCCTCCTATTGTCAACCTAACACCCTATGTACCCCAAGAAACTATGGAACTTCCTTGGGCCGCCGCAGTCAGAACTCTACAATTAGCAACATATAATCCTCTCCCTTCCAGATCTAGAAAGAACTTTCCCAAATTTTCTGGAGATGGGAAAGTATCTACAGACGAGCACATTGCCACATTCTTTGCTTTAGTAAATATCCTAGTAGTACAAGAGGAGGATGTGGCCATCAAATTATTTGTTGAGACCCTTGTTGAGGGTGCTGCCAATTGGTTTCACCATTTACCTAATTCTTCTATCACAGATTGGGCTTCCATGAGAGTTGCCTTTGAAAGAAGGTTTAAAATTGCTAAAGATGAGCATGCCCTATTGATGCAATTAACTTCCATCAGGAAATAACCCTCTATCAGTATGATGGATTTCATAGCTAAATTCAAAAAGCTTGTAAACCGAATTCCAGCAGCTGACAAGCCTACGACGGGAAATTTGAAAATATTCTTCATAAGCACTATGCCACCAGACATCAATTATGATCTAAGAAGGGTCAACCCTATAGATTTGGATGCCATATAGAGAACATTTGTAGAACTTGAAGACCATATGATCTCATCTGGGAAATGGAAAAGAGAGATACAATCTAGAGCCAGTAGTAGCAATACTACATCATGAGATGAGATGATTCAAAAATTGTCCAATGAATTAATTGCCTTGAAGAGGCAACTCCCAAGATTTAATAATCCCTACCAGCAAAATTTTTAGGAGCATCCTGGAAGAAACAATAAAGGGAGGAATGTCGATGGAAAGGCATTACAGTTGACTGCTCCACCATAGAGGCTAGCTATAAAAGCTCCTCCTAAAAAAGGAAACATGTGTGCCTTCCACCTAACTACAGATAATGATGGAGAGAGCTACCCCGATGTAGCTCATGCTTGGAAAATGCATCAAACTGATGAGTGGAATGCTGGGGCATCTGGAACTGAACCAGATTCATACTCGCACGGTAACTCTGAAAACTTATATTTAGAGTATGAATCAGATTCAGAGCAAGAAGAAACATGTTACGCTACCATAGATGGGACCTCTTATACACTCTTGACCCAGGGTTAGAAGGATAAAATCCCCGCTTCAACACCTCCATGACTTAAAAATAACAAGGCATCTACATCCTATTCTAAGGAGGCCAATCAAGTAGTGATGATTCTACAACCAGGTAAGGAGAAAAGCTCTTTTAACATTATTCAATTCTGTAGAGATTCCAAAATTTAGATTTCCCCTATAGACTACCTTAAGTCTAATCACATAGAATTGAAAAAGCTAGTAGATTACTGTAAACAAGGGAATCCGGAGTTAAACCAAAATGTCATGACTACCATAGAAAATGAGTCTATATTTATAGAACCAAATAAGAAAGGGGAATCTCCTATTTTTGCTACTTTCCCAAGCCAAAATCTTGACCCATTCTATGTGTCATTATATATTAATGGTTGCAAGTTAAGCAATTGCATAATAGACTCTGGAGCCTCAGATAATGTCATGCCATCAACTATAGCTAAATCCGTAGGACTTACCCTCAGTAAAGCCCATGGTAGATTTTACTCTATGGATTCCAAGAAAGTACCCCTAGTTGGACAAATTAAAGATGCTCAAGTGGCCCTGGAGGCACACCCCAAGAAGAAGATGTTGCTAACAATCCTTGTTGTTGATATACCTTCTAGTTACAGTTTACTGTTAAGAAGGAGTTTTTGCAGAGACCTTTGAGGGGAGATAAAGCTAGATTTGTCTCAAGATTTAATCCCAGTGGGTGATAAAAAGATTAAACTAGTCTCAGAGGAGAAAGCTAAGTTTATAGTGCTGAAATCTGATGACCCTAAAGCCCAAATTTTGTATCAATAATTTGAATTTGGTAACTATATGTTGTTTACTGATGATCAAGATGAGGAAATGGAACCTGGGGGAGAGGAAAAGTAGTTTTCTACTGAAGAAATACCACCACATATTTGGACTCTTGAATTTGATGGCATTTGCACATCGTCAATATCTGGTGCAGGTGTGGTCTTGATATCACTAGATGGAGTATGTGAGCCCATGGCTTATAAATTGGAGTTCAGGAACACCAAAAATACTGCCAAGTATGAAGCCCTTCTATTAGGGATTATTGGTGCAAAGGAAAAAGGTGTGAATATCTTGAGAGCTCATGGTGATGCTGAGCTAATCGTGCATCAAGTCAAGAATCAATACTCTGTAAAAATCACAGATAAAAAAATTACAGAAACAGAGTATGTGACAAAATAGAGGCACTGGATGCATTCTTTATTGAATCTGTACCGAGACAATTAAACTCCAAGGCATACTCCTTGGCCGTGTCAGCTTCACTACTCCTCCCTCACCCATAATTCAAAGATAAGAAGTACCAAGTGGAGATTGTATATCGACCATCTATGCCCGATAATGTAGAAGATTGGCAAGTGTTCGAAGATGATCATAATCTCCTTCTCTTTCTGGAGAGTGGTGGTGACTTCCATAAAGATGTCCCTAACAGAACTGAAATAGACCGTCAGGACAAGAAAAAGAAGTATAAGTCAGATGTCATCCAGTTACAAGGTAATATCATTCCTCCCCATTTGGTCACTCTTGAGAAGCTTTTCAATAGGCATGACACCTTTGTTAAGAATAAGAGAATCAAGAGAGGTCCTACCACTGGTGAATATGAGGGAATGAACATAGGAACTGAGAAAAATCCCAAGATGATCAACATTGAGAAATGTTGTACTAAAGAGGAAAGGAAAGAGGCCAGGAAACTCTTCCTAGAATACCAAGATGTTTTCTCCTAGAGTTATGAAGATTTGAAAAGTTTTATGAACGGGAAATTCAAACACCAGATTCCCTTAAAACCTAAAGCAACTCCATTCAGACAAAAAACAAAGGAATTACAACCCTAAAGTTGCTGATGCAATATTTGGGGAATTTGATAAAATACTCAAAGCAAGGATCATATACCCCATCCATCATTCTACCTGGGTGGCAAATATAGTTCCTGTGAGGAAGAAGAAAAAAGAAATAAGAATCTGTATAGACTTCAGAAATCTTAATCAATCTTCTTTGAAAGACAATTACACTCTTCCCAACATGGATCATCTCTTGCAAATCATGGTTGGAGCCGAAATGATGTCTATGTTAGATGGCTTCTCGGGGTATAACTAGATTGAAGTTGAGAAAGCAGACCAACATAAAACGGCTTTGACTACTCCATGGGGCACCTTTGCATATCATAGAATGCCATTCGGGTTAATCAATGTTGGAGCCACCTTTCAAAGAGGTATGGACCTCTCCTTCACTGACATGAAGAAAAAAATTATTGGTATGTATCTCGATGATCTTACTGTATTTTCTAGGAAAAGAGTAGATCACATAAAGGATTTACAAAGAGTATTGCAAAGGTGTCGAGAAGGTGGGATTTCGTTAAACCCCAAGAAGCCAATTTTTTGTGTAACTGAAGGGAAATTGTTGCATCACATTGTCTCCCAAGAAGGCATAAGGATTGACCTAGAAAGGGTAAGAGAAATCCAACAATTGAGTTTACCTGTGAACAAAACTGGAGTGAAATCATTCTTCAGCCAGGTAAAATTTCTCAGGAGGTTCTTTCCAGATTTGTTTGAAATCACCAAATGCATAGTGGACATGATGAAAGGAAATGCGAGTTTCAAGTGGAACAACCCTGGTAAACAAACTTTCAAAAGCATAAAGAACACCATAGCCAACGCTCCCGTGTTATGTCACCCAGATTATAAGAAAGATTTCATAATCTATTGTTACTCTTCTGAACATACTCTATCATCCATTCTCATGCAGGAGAATGAAGAGGGAATTCAAGCTCCCATTGCTTTTATGAGAAAACCTTTGAAAAATCATGAGCTGAAATACTCTCAGACTGAAAATCAAGCTTTTGCAGTTGTAAAGGCTTTAAAGATCTTCAGATTTTACATTTTATACTCCCACTCTCTGGTGTATGTGCCTGATATTGCAATAAAAATCATTTTGACTCAACAGGACATAGGATGTAACAACAAAGGAGCATGGGTAGCTAAAAACCAAGAATATGACATAGAAATAAATCCCACCAAGCTAGTGAGAGGAAATGTACTATGCAAGGCAATGGCGAAAAACCAAGCCGACAAAGATCCAGAAGCTGTACAATTAGTTTTGGCAGTAAGTATGCAAGACCCTTGGTTTGAAAAAATTGTGTATTTACTGACATATGGTGAATTCCCTGAAGGGTTAACTTCAAAGAAAAGAAGAGATCTGATGCTAAAAGCTTCTAAATATATAATCTAGGAGGATAGATTGTATAAGAGATCTATAGATGGAACTTTCCTTCGGTGTGTCGATAGACAATAGCAAGAGAAGTTGTTAAAGGTGTTTCATGACGAAGCTTGAAGGGGGAACTTCTCCTCATCAGTCACTACATTCAAGATTTTGAGACAGTGTTATTACTCGCCAAGAATGTTTAAAGATGCATACTATTGGGTAGCAATGTGTGAGAAATGCAAAATGTTTACTGGAAAGCCACAGTTAGCAGCACTACCTCTGAGACCAGTGATAATTAAAGGTCCTTTTCAGCAATGGGGTCTTGATTTTATTGGTCCTATAAACCCCAAGTCCAGTGCAGGTCATACCTACATAATCACTGTGACTGATTACTTCATAAAATGGGTGGAGGCAAAAGCAACCAAGAGAACTACTTTGGCAGAAGTATGTGAGTTTATCAAAGAAAACATTCTGGTAAGATTCGGTGTGCCTATTAAGTTATTTATGGATAATTTTGCATAATTTTCTTCTCAAGAAATTATAGAAATTTGCTTTGAGTATGGCATCATGATCATTCACTCATATGATTATTTCCCTCAAGGGAACGATCAAGCTGAATCCAGCAATAAAAATTTGGTAAACATCATGAAAAAGCTTGTAGCAGACAACCAGAAAACTTGGCATAAGAAGATCCATGAAACCCTCTGGGCGGATAGAGTGACTCCCAAAAGAGCCATTGGTGTATCTCCTTTTGAACTCATTTACGAGGTAGAAGCCAGTCTTCCATTACCATTAGAGTTAGTGACTTGCAAACTAAGAACAAAAGTGGATGATGGCATATACCAAGATGGTTTAGAAAAGAGGATTATGTACCTGAAAAAATTGCAAGAAGAAAGGGAAAAATGGTTTATCATGTCACACGACACCAAATGCGTGTGAAGAACTTGTTTGAAAAAAAGAGAAGACCCAAAAAATTTATGGAGGGAGACATGGTGTTGTTATGGGATAAGCGCAGGGCACCCAAAGGCATGCATGAAAAATTTGAAACACTATGGAAAGGACCTTTCAAGATCCATCAAGAATTTGAGAAGGATTTTTTTTAAATTGACATATCCAGATGGTGAGGCACTACCCCTGACGTATAATGGTCAAGATTTGAAACTCTATCAGATATGAATTGAAAATAGGTAACCCTTGTATTATACAATAGTTACATTTAGTTCATGTTGTTGTTTTCCTAGCTAGGTTTCCTTTCTTCTTTCCTTTCTGTGTCTTTCTTTAGTTTTTTTGTGAGCCACCTTTTATTGAGCTTTGCAAAACCAAAGACTTGAGTTCCTTTCTTGGACATGTGAATGTCCAAGTCCCCAAACCGAGCCAATTGTTGCCCCACTTTTGGTCCACATACCTTCAGACAAAAGTTGATGTTCGATGTGTAGTAGTGGTCTTGAAAGCTTCATGTGAGTCCTGAGTCTAATTCTAGCTATCCCCTTAAGCTAGGAAACCTCTATCGGATTTCCCAAATTTGACATCTCTTTTGTAAGCTGGAGGGAATCTGTATTTGAGATCATGTTTTCATTGGGTTAAGTTCCCAATCCAGTAAAGGACACGGTTCAAAGAATTCTAATGTCATTCTTATATTCAATTGAAGTATTCAGTCATAACTCTTCATTTTGCAGCATTGGCGGGAAATTGGTTTCGCGCTTCGCCATGGCGGAAAATCACCTGCAGAGTGAGTTTTTTGCAATTAACAGACCTAAGAGTATCATAGGTCAATGAAGGTTGAAAATGAGAAATTTGGGAATAAGAAAGCTTTGGGCATTCAGATCCAACCTATTTCAAGCAAAGGGAATGATTGAGTGAGGAAAAATTTAAGGTGTAAGCTTATAGATGGAAAAGCAGAAAATGGCTTCTCCACTATTCCAACAAGCGGGTTTCAACCTACGGAGTGTGTTTTCTACCAAACCTTTAAATGAAGGAATTTTTAGGAAGGATCTATCTCATAAAGAAACCAAGATATAAAGAAGGTCAATGAAATCAACACATGTCATTTTGGTACCCCAACAGACCAAATTTCTCCTTTGGTAGATTTTCGAACAGAGAGCACTCCAAAAGCATTTCTCTACCTAAAGGAGAAGTGGAAAAGTAATTTTTTTCTACCTCGGGAAAGTTACCGTTACGGTTACTAAAGTGAAAATACATTTATCAATGGCCTGTAAGAGCAAAGTAATTAATTCAAATAAATCTATTTTACTTCATAACATACTTTTTCATTACTGTTGGGGTCTTTTCATTCATGTGGTGCGGGAAGTCGGCCGTTAAATGGTAAGAATTCAAAAGTTATGAAATCAGTTGAAGGTTGCAAACAAGAGCCACCATTTGTTTGCCAGATTATTTGAATTCAAATCCTTTGATATTAGTTATTATTTTCCCCTTCATTCTTTAGACATTTTCCTAATCCCCGAATCAAATCATTCAAAGCATGGCTTCCAGATTTATGGGATTCGACAGAATGAATGGGACCACCTCCAACTGGCATAAGATCTCAAACACTTCGTTGAAGTTCTTTGATATGCAGAACACCCAAAAAAGATTGAAGGCAGATCAAATGCATCTTATTATTGAGAATCTTAAGGAGAACAGGTTAGTCAAAGTTGCTGGTTTTCCTATAGCGGTTCAAGCTCCTGAGCTGGTTCAAGAATGTATAGCTCGATACAACCCAGACACCAATAAAATTCTTCTACCTGATGACACGGTGCTTCTCTCTATTAATAGAGAGTCCATCCAAAATTCTCTCCATATCCCAGAACAAGTGGAATATTTAGAAATATATTACAGTCAGGCAGTTTCTGAATATACAACAGAGAGGACCATGTGGAAGAAGGAGATCATGAAGTCATGGTTTCAAGAACCAAAGAGCGCTAAGGGAAAGTTGCCCAAAACATTATATGGTACAAATCTGAAACCAGAGATTGTAGATATTCTAGTATTAATTCACAAAATCAGAGGTGAGAGCGATGCCCTTAATTTTTTCGAATGACATTTCTTCCTAGTTCAGGTAATCTGCTCCAAACATCACTTCATTGATTGGGCCCTTATGGTAAGTGAGAACCTCTCAGATGACCTAAATAGAGCTAAGCGTCAAGATGAGTTCTACATGTCCTCAGTTCTTTTGTATATTCTGGCTACAATTCAAATTTTTCCAGGGCTTCCTATGTTAGAGGAATTTCCAGAAGATGTAAAGAGTTTTGAATTTTTTACTTATTTACAAGTACATAAAAACTATGATGTTTATCTCAAAGTTAATGATGTTTTTACAATGAGACTGTCCAGTGAACTACAAGGTTGTCTAGAGAGGATATTTTATCATGAAGCCATGCCTTTTATCAACCAATTTGGATGCTATTTTATTCAATTCAGAGATTTCTCATACCTTCGTCTTGTAGGTTTTGATGACTTCTCTTTGAAGTTGCCCAAGTATACTACCGATATGATCATGTTGAAAGAGGTGATGAGGAAAGCACTCCAAGAGAATTTAATCTATGCTGATGTGTTGGTGAATAGATTTTTCCTTCAAACAAAAACACAAAATTTGACTCCAAACACCCACAATGAAGTACAAACCACACCAACAGTTGGACAGATTATCATGGGATTGATAATCTTCCTCTAAATTATTCGGGTACAACTCTCCATTTAAGATCTCCAATGAATTCACAAAACCACTTACAAATATGCTTTTAACCCGAAATCAAGAAAGGTCTACAAACATCTACCCGTAAACACGGAAAAGATGTAAAGAAGCTAATCTAACAATAAAGAAGAAAAGAAAAATGGCACAAAGTCCATTGTTTCAGACCTTACATAACAGAGAAAATGCAAGAATAAAAAGATATGATTCTCTTTCTAATACACAAATAATTAAGGCTCAAAGATCGAAATATTATCATGCATGTAATTGTGTGAGACAGAGTTATATTCACAAGAGATTGGATCAATTCACAGATTGATCTCAATCAGAAAATAAATATCCAAACTCAAAGATTTTGCATACAAATATTCTTTTTCTCTGAATATCAAAAAGATCACAAAGATCTCAATGCTTCCAAACTCACAAATTACAATCTAAAAGAAAAAACCAGATATTTCTTTCCCCTCTGCAAAAACAAACTAAAACTAGAAAATTAAAACTCCTCCACCTCCAGCACAAAGTCCCATTCAGTTATATAACTGAACCTTGAAATGATTATAGTTAATCTGTATTTCTTCCTTTCATCTTTCGATAAAATTCTCACCTTTATATCTTTATATCTTTATAAACAATTAATTTAGAAGTTTATAAGGATATATTTTAACACATTTAAATGACATTCAGACAAGTGGCATATACATTTGTCAACCCAAAAGGAAAACACTATTTTTGCTGGGCGGACATAAAATATTTACTGGTAGTTTGATAGTGCTGCACTCAGACATCTGTATATCGCAAACCGGACCGAATTTTAAAAATCTCTCTGGTGAGAATTTAGAAATTTATCCTATCTCAAACATATCCGAAGTGCAGCCCGATCCAATGGTTGAGTTAAGAGTTATTGACCCCGCAACAAGACTAATTTTCTGCTATCTGCAAATCCATGGTTAGAGAATTTGTTTGATCTTTTCTTCTCTACAGTCATTATGGATCCCACCAAGATTTGATGTCACATACAATAAAGATCCAAATGATAATTCTAAGCTTCATGTTGATACCCATTATACACAATATAAGAGCGATTATTTATTATCTTGGAATTTTTCATAGCAACATGCAATAAATCTCCAGCATCCTTCTGAACTTGACAAGTTTTATTAGTCAATCTTGTTATTTGGATTCATGAATTCTAGATTTGAAATCATAACCATGAATTGACAAACTCAAACCAAAGGATTATGTCTCTATTATGATGGGTCAAGCCTTCAAAATTGCACCTCAAATCTCCCAAGCTCGTTCCTTTGAAATTATAAACCTTGCCTTGTAACTTGAACTCTGAATTCGTGTACTGAACTTGGTTGTATTTGAACCATAAGAACCAACTTGAACCATTTTGAAACCTTTGAACCTATTTGAACTAGTTTTAACCAAGGTTCAAAGTGGTTCAAAGTGGTTCAATACTCATGCTTAATAGATACAATGTTCATTTGAGAAATAATTGGCATGGAGGAGACCCAAATTCTAAATTTTTAAATTTGGGTCTATATGGGGCTAACATGATGCTAGGAAGAAGGACTACGACTTCCCCATGACTGTCGGTGCTTATAGTTGTGCATCCCAGTCGGAGGCAAAGAATGTTCTAAATACATTCTCAAAGAGGTTTTCTTTGGAAACCTATGATGTCCTGAGGCCGCAGTACGATCTAGTGAATTATGCCAGAGATGTCTTGCAAATGAGCCATGCTATTCATCATGTCGATGATATTGAAGACTGTTGGGCCAATTGTAAAGATGATTTGGAGAGTAGGGAGAAGTTCTACGCCCAGTTAACTATCGAACAAATCAAAAGGCTCAAAATTAACATTGCAGTGGAGGGGCTAGAAGATGATGGAAACCACATGTATGATAATACATATCTGGAGAAGATAAAGTTCACTCCCATCAGTTTTGAGCCCATGCTATATCAAGCCATCAGTGAGCTGCAGACTCTAATGCGTGGAATTTTCAAAAGGATGGAACAATGGGTTGAATGGACTACATGCCGAAGGAAGAGGTTAGAAAGGAAGCCTCCTGCTCAGTGAACCCCAGCAAAGGATACTTCTAGCGCTGTAGCAACTTCATCGACAACTATTCCAACCATTGCTAAAGGATCAACCTAGCTGGTGGGAGGAGGTGATGAACCCCCTAAGAAAGCAATCCCATTAGAGAAGACCTATGGAGAGGTCCCTCTTCCAGATATTGGAACAACTAAAGAAGAGGTCTCTACAGACCCAGTCAAATCTACAATTGAGCTCACTAAAGCTGCATAGCCAGAGCAACCAGTTAAGGCTATTGCTGTAGATACCCAAGTTGGGACATTGAACCAAGAGACTCCAAGGTGAGGATCTCCTGTTATAGTTGAAGTAGGAGAGGATAGCTCCAGTACTTCCACTATAGAATCAGATAAAGAGGTTGGGAAGCAACAGGAGGTTTCTCAAGTTGTCAAATTAATCTCCTCTTCCCCTACTTCAGTGAACCCATTTACTTCCAGACCAAAAGCTACTCCCCCAGTCATAAGGAAGTTGTTCATTGAGGAGTTGGTTTCTACCAACAAAGTTACCAGTGCAAAGTCATGGATAGAAAATACTCTGGAACGCAAGAGGAAGAGGGCAGAAGAAGGAAGTTCTAGCAAAGATACTCTATCATGGGCCCTTTAGCCCAAGGCCACTATGAGCAAGAAGAAGAAAGTAAAGACGATGTCTACTTTGGGTCGTGACCCTAAGACTAGGCACTTCACTATGGAAGTGGCCAAGCCAACTAAGGAAGGTAGAATCAAAGCTATGACTACTTCATCCTTTCAGTTGCACTCATTTGATATGGGGTTGGCTCATCATGACACCAAGGTGGACTGATGGAAATCTACTAATGTGGTGATAGAGGAAGAACTTGAGGAGCTTAAGACTACCAAGGTTCAACTTAAGGTAGAAGTGGTTGAGCTAACCAACTTCATTAGACAGCTCCTCACTGTTGACGGGGTTTTGCTGACCGGGTCCGCCAACAGTCATAAGTTGTCACCGGGTTCCGGAGAAACCGGCCAACTTCGCCTGTAAAGGTTGTCCAGGGGAAATAAATCCTCCGGGCCTTCAAGCACCTGGGTGTCGGGTCACGATGGTGCGGGGCTCAGTTGGGAGAGGTGACTATTTTCGAGGGGGATAGATGGTTACTTCAATTCATTTCTCCCGGAGATTCAATTTAGTGAGGGTTTTCCCAGAGTATTCCACACTTCACAAATAAAATGAAAAAGATCCTGCAGGGTTAGAGACATTTATCTAACTATAGTCATGCTGAAAAGTCTGGAACATCAACAATACTCTGAAAGACTAT
>MU226850.1:340758-388037 GCA_018584345.1 Thuja plicata
TCATAAGCTTTGATCCAATAAGAGATGATACAAACAAAGAAGCATAGGGATATGAAGGATTATCACAAAGTACTTCCAACAGCTTGCATGATCAATGAGAAGATTACAGAATGTAAGAGCTAGAGGGAAGAAAGAATGCCTCAGATAACTCATGGAAAGAATGAATTCTTTTTACAAAATGCCAACTCCTGAGCACTAAGGCTCTCAAAAAACTTTAAATACCCCTAATGCACGCAGGCAGGAGCTTCAAAAACCTAACTAGGGTTACAGATTTTACAATAGAATAATTGACCCTAGGACAAAATCTAATATGGTCATAAATGTGCACCAAGTGAATCGATCAGATCAGATTTTCCTGCACCTATCTCTGTACTTGACTATGCCATGTGAACAAGCAACCTGGAAAGAATGAGCTATACTCTGCAACTAGTCCCCTGTCATGAATGCTCACCAACTGATCACGACCACCAGGACGAGAAGTGACCCCAGACGGCCGCCGCTCAAATTCTCATCAATGAGTCCTCGATCATGACCATGCCTTTTGGCCAACTGCAACTGAGAGAAATAACTCCTGATTGGACTCTGTATCTCTTTCCACGCCTCTGAATCTCCCTTTCTTCACCAACATTGAAACAAATCTAATCCAGGGATCAAAAAACTCTCTGTGCATGGCCTTTCTGCAATTAGACCCTTCTGATCAATTTTGGAACACGAGCACAGAGAAACCATGGCTGCCGAGCGTTCCAGTGCCAAATCTGCCGCCAAAAATTTAAATTCAAAGTCCTACAACCTCGCGACTGGCCGTTAGTCTCTTTTTCGTGAGCATCGGTCCTTGACCCTGGTTAAATCTCATGACCTGGTGACAAAGCACTTTTAACTCCTGCTAAACTTGAGCCCAGATCCAGCGACATCCCGACTGCCTTAATCGCCAAGTCGGGAGTACTTTCCTTAACTCACCTTTCTTCTGGCGACCATGCTACTAACTGTCACCCTAAACTGTCACGGCTTGTCGCCCTATCGCCAGATGCTATCTCTATGTCTTGAGACCACGCGACAACACTTAGTCGCCAAGTCGAGAGAACCCAGCACCGAGCCCTTTGATTTATCTTAACAGTCAGCATGTGTCCCTTAATCCTTATAGCGACATCCCGACTGCCTTAATCGCCAAGTCGGGAGTACTTTTCAAAAAGGGCACTTTGATCACCAGACTTAGCGACCACCATAGGATCCCCTGAGCTTTGCATCGGACGGCTATTGTTAAGTCACTAAAAAACTAAGCATGCCCTTAAATTATCTCGCTATCCCGCGACTGCAGGCAAAGAAACACTTAGTCTCCAAGTCGCGTGACCCAATTTACTTCGTCTAGCGATTACCCGACTGAGGGCCCGCATCCACACGTCGTATTCCATCTGTCACACAACCACTGGTTCATTTGCTTGCACATTGGAACACTGAGTCATCACTTCATTCCCGCGACAAGGCGACCCAAGGTAAATCGCAAAGTCGGAAGATGCTTTCCTTAACCGTTGAATTCTTCACGCGATCAAGCGACTGAGGGTAGGCCCCATTCTTTATGTGACTTGTAACATTACTATTCCGCGACATCACGACCGAGGGCTCATCGCTAAGTCAGACATCCTCTTTGCTCAGTGAGTGCGCGATGAGCTCATCAGTTCTTAGTCGCCGAGTCACACTCTGTTCTCCTTTGATCCTTATGGCTCGGCGACTGCGCGAAGACACACCCTCTTTCCTCAGTCGCACACTCACTACCTGATCTTTCATTAATCTCATTACCCAGTGACTGCGCGATGACCCCCCACTTTCTGCTCGTCGCAAGGTCGCGAGAAGCATTCTTCTTACCTTTATGGCTCAGCGACTGCGCGACCACTTATTTCTTCAGCTCGTCGCAGACCCGGGAATGGATCAGACTTGGGAAAGAATAGATCGCGATTGCACGATGACTGCGATTGGCAGCTCATCGCGCACTTGCACACCTTAATAACTTGAATCAAATTTCACCGTGATTGCGCGATGAGACAAGAGTAAGACTTTGAAAAAGGGGGTTTTAGCCATTTTTGGGCGGGAAACACAGACAAGGGCCAAATTGCATAGGGAATGGAAATTTGGGCAACAGTTTCCTTTATTGATGTAGACAAGTTGAAGTGGTGAAGGATTGAGAAAGGAATACTTAGAAATTAGGGTTGGTGAAGAACCCTAATAGGCTAGAGAAGAGGCCTAGTGAAGACCCTTGAATAAAATAGGGTTAGAAAGAAAGGCTTGTCATTACATTATTATCCAATGAAAGTCATATTCATATTATTATGGTCACAGTGGCACCAATAAGGATTGTATTGACTCTGATGTTCCAAAATGCTGCATGATAAAAAATTTCAAAGATAAAAGTTTAGTGACTACACCTTAGGTTGCATTCATGTTAGTCTTGCATCTGCATCTACATGGTGTTGAAATCTACATAATATCGGTATCTTTCTCCAATGTGAAGGATTTAAAGCTCCCATTGGTCGATCTTCCTTTTTTCAAGTGGTTAGTTATGCATTGATTGACATGAAAATTGCACCCCTAGCTAATTCGACCGTCCTGATTCCATTTTCGCGATCAAAATCAAAATTTGAGATTGTTTGACTTGTCATTTTTGACATTTGACTATTTTAGTCAACTACAGCTGACCGCTTGCATAATCAGTCAGTATGGACTACAAACCAATGGAAATATCTCATGCTTTCTTTTGACCAATCCTCTTGTCATCAATTTTAGTCAAATTTGGTCAACAAGACCTCCCGTCAAGTGCAGATTCTATCTTGACTACTTGGGACCTCTTTCTAATAAGATTAACTTCTTCTTGCATCATGTTATCAATCACATTGCTTATGATCACTAGGGCACCTAGCTAGATTTCAATTTGTCTCTCTAGGGGGCAGGATCAGAACATCAACATTCTAGTGATCACATCTTCAATCAAGACCCCATCGCTTGGGGAATCTTAGCTTCATCACATCAACTCAAGTTAAGATCATCTTAAATAAAAGGCAACCTAATCAATGGTCTTATACAGTGGTGAATATACTCAAAACTAGAAAAGATTGGTCTTATACGAGTTGTTCATTATTGAGACTAGATACATTGATCAAATTGGATTCCTCACTTTAATTGGGTTAATTTTCTTGCTAATCAAATCTCTGAATGGTAATCAGTTTCATTGCTTCAAATAAAACTAGTTATTCCTTCAAACCAATCAAAAGGTTTAAGAGTCTGAAAAAATGTTCAATTTCATAGCATCAAATCAAATTGAGCAATGTGTCTTATATATTTTGATCGATCTTCATCCAATAAAGCTTGAAATCGGTCTTCCTCGATAAGAATGGTTTCATCGCTTCAAATCAGACTATTCCAGGTCTTATCGCTAACAAGTCTTTGAATCAATGTGATGATCGCACATCAATTCAAGAGGGGAAAATCTAATGACCTAAAAGAGGTAACCTAAACCCTAGATCCCTAATCTCAATCACATATCAAGAAAACCTAATCTTAATTATTCTAAGTCCTAAACCAAACATACAATTTATCAAACTCAATCCGATCTGACCTGAATCCTAGATCCTAATTAATCATCATACTTGATTAATTAATTAATTCCAAAAAATACAATACATTGGCAAATAAACCTTAAGTTAATTATTTAATTAATATTCTAATATATTAATTAAATAAAATTTCTAAATTTTTAATATAATCCAAAAAGGAATTAAATTAATTAATAAAAACAAAATGTGCATTTAAAATCATTTAAATCTTTAAAAATGCATATGATGTCATCAATTTCAGTTAACTGATTCTTGAATTGGAAACAAATCTATTTTATTCAGTTAACTTATTCTTATCTTTTTCTCATTTTGGAAACAAAGGTGCTAACTAAAAATTGATTTTGGAAGTTTCCAAAATAACAGATTAGCCAGTTAAGTCAACTGACTCTCTCGACCAATCATCTTCTTTGCACATGGATTGTGCTTCCTCAGATCAAATCCTATCCACTCTTTGGCTTTCAATCTTGACTGTCTATTTGAGAGATATTTCTCTAAAAGAAAACCTTTTTTCCTTCACAAAGGACCTAAGTTTTATTATCTTTATTATACTATTTTTAGCATTCAAGAATTCAAGGATGTTTACATTCTTAGTTTCAATATCTTAGTTTTGTTAATTGTTTTAGTTTCATGCAAACTACATAATCTAGAGCACTTTCAATTTGGGCTTTTAAAAAGAACAATCACATTCAATTTGGTGCTTTAAAATAAATCTAATTAGCTTTGAATCAATCTTCCATTTGCATACTAGATCAATCATTTAGCTTCTTTAAATCCTTCATTTAGAACATGTGTAGTCACTGAACTTTGTGATGACCTGAGAGAAAAAGATCAAACTCCTACCTACTAGAAGATAATGAGTTGATTTTGGTTAGCTTAATTGATATTGTTTATTTTATTTTTATGCTTTGCTCAACTAACCATGCAATTATTCATTGAAGTGTGTTCTTGTAGCTTGCAGGTACTTGGACACAATTCACACTCACAAATATTCCTATCATGAAGGACACTATTTCCACACACTCAAATTTACTGGCCAGAATAGTGGTGTAGTCTTTCTTGTGATAAAATTAAATAGATTAGATTTATAATTTAGATGAAAATTCAATGTGAAAAGTTCCACACTACCCACTTTAATATCCTTGCATACATCAATAGTCTTTTCAGTTTAATTATACTTATATTACATCTATCTGGTTAATTATCCATTCAAACACATTTAGAACTGTTTTAACATTTGTATGCTTCCAAAAACACCAAAACACATACTCAATATTGATAACTAGAAAACTTTGTGGTCAAATCTTCTACAAAAACATTGGTAGTAGATTGAAGTACTACTTTCTTCTGAGAGTGACATAAAGAGGATGGATATTTGTTTTTGATTGAGGTTAAAACAATTTTTGAAGGGAATAGTAACCCTGTACAAAAGGTGCTAAAGATAAGCAGGAAACAACACTGCAAAAAGAAAATAGACAGCAAAAAATAATAGTTGGGGGTAAAAGATGGATACATTAAAAAAAACCCCCAGCACTTACAACCAGCCAAAAGACAAAACCCAAACAATAAGATTACCAGCCACAAAACATAGTTAAGTCTATTTTTCCATAATCTCAGCAGAGTCAGGCATCACAGTTTTATATTTTTCAATAGCCTCTCTGAGATCTTTTATTTCCTTTGTGCTACCCAATTTCACCTTTTCAGCACTCACCCTAGTATGAGTCCCTGGGACAACAATGCTGGGGTCTATAGCAGTATCATCATCCACTGTGATGGGAGTAGTGTTCCTATCCAGCACCGAGAGAAGCACCCTTAAGTTGCTATCGGTCACCTTAATTCCCTCATAGTTATTTTTCATCATACGGCTGACAGTATCTTCAATACTCATAATGTGAATTTCAGTCATACGGTGGCAGAAATTAACCACTTTATTAATCCTAAGTTCAAGCTTCTCTAGCAGTCTTTTATCTTCTTCTTCCTCCTGGGTTTCATTGTTCTTAGTAGCATTAGTCACTGGTTAGACAAAAAAAATAGCAATATTATTCACTCTATCCTAGAAATCATCATACTTACCATTGATGTCTCTGATTTTATCAAGAATCCAGGAGTTCAGCTGATAGTCCATCTTAGCCCGCTCTTTAATAGCTTCATAAACCTTGTAGGTTCTTGGATTTTCTCAGTCTTATTTTCATGGCTGCCACCATCTTTCCCATTTTCTTTTTTGTCTTTCCCCTCAATTTTATTACCCTCTAATTTTTCAAAGGTATCCCTGGAAAGCTTACCATCATTAGACTGAGACTCAGCGTAATTCACCAGAATAGGAGTATTTTCAGGATTAACCTTCTCTTTAGTTTTCAAGCTCGACTCACTATTCTTCTTCTTAGGGGTTTTAGTTTGCACTTCACCTTGGGTACAAAGCTCATATGACATCTTGTTTCCTTCCTGACCTTCCATTTCCATGTCCTCAAAACTTCCTTTGTTGTCGGTGTCAATCTCCTCAGAGGAGCTAGTGATACCCTACCTTTGTTATCGTTGTCCATCTCCTCAGAGGAGCTAGTGATACCCTACTCAAGAGATTCAGTATCCTCTCTTGTTTCCATACATGTTTCCGCAAAGAGGAACTTGGCCACTTCACCTTATTTTCTCTTTTGACCTTCCCCTTAGCCTCTATTTCATTGTCCGTGTTCATGCCATCCTCCTCTGTGAGGATCTTAGTAGGGTCAGCACCAACATTTTTAGCTTTAACCTTTCTTTTTTTTCTTGGAGTGTTACTCTCTTTAGCCATAGGTATTTTTCCCTTCTTTCCCTTGTTCAAGCCTTCGACCTGGGTGTTATCCTGTAGCTTAAATTTTGCATACTCAAAGATCAACAAAATAAGCACATCACAAAGAATAGGCTTCTTAGCATTCTTTCTATTTTCCATAATGCTATTACCCAAAGATTTGAGAGAAGATAGGGGAAAGAGATTTTCCTATTGTAGCGGAAATGGTTAACTAGCATGAAATGGAGATTGTAAACCCTAGTGTACCAACCCTCGAGGGTAAAGTACTACATGATAGATTAAGCCACTTTAGCCCAAAAAAGATTCATATGACAACACAGGACAAAATCTCTTGACTATTTGACAAGTCAATCTCTTTCCAACTAGGTCTTAGGGTACATTCTAGCAAAAAATTTGGCCATAACCCTACCTCTATAATATTTCAAACCAGACATTTTAAGACCCGTGATTTTAGAAATGATTTTCTCATAAACTCAGAAGGACTTACCACAGATTATCACCTTTCTATTATCTCAGCTATCCACAAATTCCTTAGAGATATCTTTGGCATAACCATGGAGTCTCTCCATATAATCTGTGACCCCACCTTCCTTGAGTCTCTTCCAGACCTCGACCTCTTTTTCCATTTGCAAACCAAGGGCTCTTCCTATTTCAAATTTCTTCCCATTTTACCAGTAAACCAGATATCAAAATATCACACAGAGTGAGTGTGATGAGACCTGTGTGAGTGAATAATGGGAATAGGTCACCTTTTAAAAGAAATGATAACACCTATCCAATAAATGTTATAATTATTACAATTGTTATCATGCGTGCGCGGCTCAAAATTGAGGCAACTCTGATTACTATCCTTTCTTGTCATCATCATTAGTAATATTTTTGGGTTTATGGTGGATTTGATCACACCTTAGAATATTTAGGATATCATTATTTAATCCTTGGTTACCTTGCCAATTTTTGGTGTCTTCACTATAAAAACCCTCATTCGCCACACTGTCAACTATACAGTTTGACTCTCTGAAGGTGTGACTGACTTGTGTGACATCAAAATCATCTAATAGATTTTTAATCTGATCGATGATGTGACTCATATTCTAAGAGGGAGAATGAATTCCATTAATACAATTAATTGTATTCATGGAGTCCCCTTCCAGCCACAGTTTTGAGCAATTCTAACTTTTTGCTAATTTGCAAGCATTGAGGGCTGCCATAGCTTGAGCCACATGACTAGTTTGAGATCCAATAGGGATAGCAGAAGTAGCAAGACATCTACCTTCAGCATTTATAACAATGCACCCACATCCTGTAATGCTAGGGTTTCCTTTAGCTGCACCATCAAAATTCACTTTATGCCATCCAAGAGGAGGGGAGCTCTAGACAATAGACTCACAGGAAGAAGGAGAGGGCTTAAGATTAGTAGCAAAGTTCCAGTGCTCAATAACATCCATATCAAAGTTCCCATCGAAGAATTTTGGTTTTAAATCACAAGAAATTTTAGTATTTTAAATTATGTTTCTAATAATTTTGGATCCGATCAAGAAGGGAGTGGAGGTGTGGTTTCTGAAAATCCTTTCATTTCTTTCTTTCCAAATCCTCCATATGACATGAGGGGTAGTATAATTCCAAACAATTTTTCCCAACTAGTGAGGGATGGGAGATCTCCATTGGGTCAGGAACTCTTTATATGTATTAGGGAATACCCAGCTTATTTTTCAGTGCTACAACACAACCCTCCAGATATCCCTAGAGAACTGATAATGAAGTAGAAGGTGAGAAGAAGACTTAACATCTTTCATACAAAGGTAGCATCTATTGGGGACCATCCATCCTCTTTCAGTGAGATTCTTGGCAGTAAGGATTTTCTCCTGAATAAAAATCTAGAAGAAACATTTAATTTTAGGGATCAGGGAAGGATACCAAACCTTAGCCTAGTTGGGCTCCTCACCAAGGGGGGAGATCAGCGAGTAAGTAGAGGCCACTGAAAAATTACCATTTTAATTAGGGGCCCAAATAAGCTCATCTTCACAATTAACTTTTATAACTCAGGGGACTAGATCCAAGTTAATAAGTTTCAAATGGGAGTCTATGTAACTTAGGTTGACCCATTTATTATCTTTCCATTAATCTACAACTTTACACCCAACTATGAGAGTTCAAATCTTAGCAAATTGAGCCATTCCAGGGTACTAGATGAGAGGTTTATCCCTAAACCAAGGATGCTGCCAGAAATTGATTTTCTACCCATTGCCCACTTTCCAGCGAGTTCCTTTAGCTACAAGAGGTCTAGCTTTCAAGATGTTGTTCCATATCACAAATCCCAGAACTGATATGGGAGAGGAGAGGAAAGATTCAATATAGGGAGTAGTGAAAAGATATTTAGACTTAAGGATTTTATTCCAGCCTTTTTCTTCTCCAAAAATTCTCTAGCACTGCTTGGCTAGGAGAGTTAGATTGATGTCCTTAACTTTTCTGATGCCAAGACCCCCATGTTTAATACGCTTGCACACTTTCTCCCAAGCCACAAGGTGGATTCTATTTTTCTCTTCAGTGCCTGACCACAAGAATCTTTTCTGGATCTTCTCAATAATATCAACAATCTTAGACAGAATTTTGAAGAGGCTTAGCGCATAAATAGGGAGATTCTGAAGGGAATTCTTGAGCAAAAGGATTTTCCCAACATTGTTGAGGAGGGTATCTTTCCATCTAGCAAGTTTTCTATTTAACTTATCCACAATCACATTCCAGAAATAATCTGGAGGTTTCAGACCCAATGGGAGACCAAAATAGCTAGAGGGAAAATTTTCAATAGCACAACCAAGGATAGTTGCCATTCTCTGCTGACACTCAGCAGGGGTGTTAAAAAAAAAGAGGGATCTTTTATCCCAGTTAATAAGCTTACCAGTAGCCGAGGAATAGGTATCTAGACCCTTCTTGATAGATTTAGCTTCTTTAATAGAGGAGGAGCCCATAAGCATAGTATCATCCAAAAATTGCTTGTGGGAGCTGGGAGGACAAGAGGACGAAGGGAGGAGACCCTGAATCGAACCCTCTAGGACCCCTTTAGAGAACATTCACCCTAGACTTTCAGCCATGATACAAAAGAGGATGGGGGAAATGGGATCCCCTTAGCGGAGCCCTCTAGAGGGAAACAACAAATTAGAAGTTGAACCATTCACCAGCACTGATATAGAAGGAGAAGCAATGAGTTTTCGAATAAGGCCAATCACTTTCAAAGAGAAGCCAAAGGCAAAAAGAAATTTGCAAAAGAATTTATAATCCACTCTATCATAGACCTTAGAGAGATTGACATTCATTGGGAAGCCATAATTTTTCGAGACCTCTAGAGAGTGTATGTTCTCATGAACAAAGATAATAGAATCCAGAATCTAACGACCGGGGACAAAGCCATTTTTCTGGGGGGAAATAATGTCTAGGAGAATATTCAAAATACAAGTCATGAGGACCTTGGAGATGATCTTATAGAAAGTGTTACACAAGTTGATTGGTCTAAAGCTATCAGTATTATCCATCCCCGACCTCTTAGGAATAAGGAAAAAAAAATTAGAATTAAATTCTCTCAAGAGGGAACTAGAACCCAAGAATTCTTTCATAGCATCTGATATGTCTAAATCACCACAATGTGCCAGAAATCCTGAAAGAAAAATGGAGGGAACCCATCTGCACCAGGAGATTTTTCTCCTCAAAGGAGAAAACCACAGCCCTGATTTCTTTAGTAGATGGAATTTTACTCAACATCTTATTATCTTCTCTTGACATGATACACAAAATTGAATCTAGAAGAAGCTGTTGGTTGTCCTTGGAGAGGTCAGGGTCAGCTTTGAGAAGAGAAGAAAAATAGCCAGATGACTCTTTTTTGATTTCCTCCTCCTTGCTCAATCTGCCATGAGTCCCATTTATATGCTCTATCCTATTTGCAGCCTTATGTTTCTGGGAAGTCAAATGGAAGAACCAGGTATTCTTACCCCCACGCGGAGCCAAAGAGGTCTAGAACGTTGTCTCCAAAACACCTCCTCCTTAGAAATAATGTTATGATAATCAACTTGAATTTTGTTTTCCTTAAGTTTTTTCTTCGTAGTCAAACCCTCAAGTTCAATAATTTTTTGAATCTCTTGCAGGTCAGCTTGGACCAAGCTTTTATTTTTAAAAATATCACCAATCTCTTCTTTTTTCCAGACCTTAACTTTGTTCTTTATTATTTATTCTTTTAAGTTTTTGAACAAATCTATACATTGTTGTACCTTCCACTTGGACGTTCCACCAATCAGCAATATTCCTTGCAAGGTTTGGGTGCTGCATCCATATTTTATCAAATCTAAAAGGATAGTTTCTCTTACCTGAGATAGGATTCCCTTGGATTGAGATAGGAGAGTGGTCTAAACCTACCCGAGGAAGAGTAGATAAAGAGCAGTCATAGAAGAGTATCCAATCCATAGAAATCAAGGTCCTGTCTAGACAAACTTGGATAAGGTTATCCCTAGTTCTTCTATTAGACTACGTAAAGCTGTTACCTCTGAGATCAAGGTCCAAGAGGGATTGATTATTAATAAAATCCATAAGAGCCACCCCACTATCAATCTGAGAAGTGATACCTCTAGTTTTTTCAGATTCGGTAAGAGAGGTATTGAAGTCTCCTACCACCATCGAGTAATCATTCTTAAAGTTAGTTCTCTCAGATTCCAATTTATACCAAAATCTATCCCGACCAGTTTTAGAGTTGGGCGCATATATATTTGAAAGTAACCAAGCGAAGCCATCTCAAATATGATTAAACCGAATAGAAGAGATGTTTCCTTTTGATTTAATAATATCCCCTTAAATAGTATTAAGGTTCCAAAAGGAAGCTGTACCTCCATGGGCCCCCACTGAGCTACAACCCGCAACACCACATTTTAAAAACATTTTTAACTTTTCCACTTTATCTCTAGCCATTTTAGTTTCTTGAATAAGGATGATGTCGAGCTTCTAATCCCTATCTAAATTTCTCAAAACATCCTGTTTGTGGGGGCTATTCAATCCCCTAATGTTCCAGCAAATAATCTTCATTTATAACTTTTGTGAGCAATCCTAGATGGTTCTTTGTCTCCCATCCACTTTACTTTGTCTACTTTCTTGTTCTCAAGTGAATCTATTTTTAGGTATTCCCCTAGGAGGTTTAGGAGTGCCCACATCTGTTCTCATAGCTCTAGTAACAATACCTCCTAGGGGAATCCCAAGGTTTAGGCTATTTTGTTTCTTCTTACTAGGAGATACCTCAGTCCATAGTTCCTCTGAGTAGGCTAGAAAGGGATTAGATTCTTTAAGAGAGTCCTCCCACCTAGTATTAATCTGGGGAGATTGGGGGCTTAAGATTCTATCATCAGTTTTAACACCTATATCAATGATTACACCAAAAGGAGAAGTAGGTTTCTCAATACAAAGAGTTTCCATACCTGTTGGGTCACCTACTATTTCTCCTTCTTCAAAGGAGTCTATTAGTTTTGTTTCTTCCAACAAGGGTGGCTCCTCACAACTCCTTCGTTTAGTAGCCACCAGGGAGGATCCATTCAGGCTTAAATCTGAGTCATTCCCTTAGTAAATAAATAAGTCTGTCAAGATGGATGCTTTAGGGTTTACCAATGTTTGCTCCTTCCAGATCTTCCTTGGTTCCTTAGGAGGAATGGTTTTTTCTTTTTGATTCTTGAGGGGGCATTCTTTCACCCTATGTCCCGATTTCTTACAAGCAAAGCAAACAAAGGGGAGGGATTCAAACTCAACTTCTTGCGACCAAGCCCCAAGCTTCAAGTTAATCACAATAGTATTAGGCAGATCCGTTGTCTGAAGGATGTTCACACAAAACCTAGCATACACCCTTCTCATTTTTCCCGTTGTCATTGGATCTATCGATAGGAGGTCTCCAAAGGAGCTAGCCAGTCCTCCCAAGACATCTTCATGCCAATATTCCAAAGGGAGACCTGGGAATCTAACCCAAACCAGGGCCAAGACAAAGAAAGCCGAGTTGTTGAGGACTAGATTTGGGGACCATTTGTGTAGGGCAAGGGAAAATGGACCCAGCATCCGAGGGCCACCACAGAGGACATTTGAAAGATCTTCCATATTAGAGAACTCAAAGGAAAAGAAGCCTTTAGTCATTGCAGCAATATCCACTTGCCCTTTCAGGGACCATTTTCTCTTCGCAAAATGCGTGACAACTTCTATATTAGGTCTCCCCCCAGCAAACTTACCTATCAGGGTCATCTCCATAGCAAAAATGGAGAAATCGATCAGTGGGTCAGGAATAAAAATAGAATATTCACCTTTCGTAGGGTTAGATACCACATTGACCGCAGGAAAGGAGGATTTCCCTATTGTTTTTATACCAAAGAGGCCAAACCACTTACCCTTAGGAGCTGACACTCCTACTTTGAGAGATTCTTTAGCATGTCGAGGACTGTCAGAATCTGGGGGGCCCTCACAGAAAGTACTCTCAGATTCAGCTGCCTTTGTTGACTTCAACCCAATTTGGTCAATCTCAGCCTTTTTCTCATTCTGTTGAGGGATCCCTCCAGTAGAGTTTCCTCCCTAGGGAGAAGCTTGTGTAGGTTCTGCACCTGTAGCAACAACACCGCCATTGACAAGTCTAGGATTTGAAAGAATTTTCCCGCTCTAAGTTTCTGCCATTTTAGAATTGTGTATAATAACTCAAAACTATTGTTAAAGATATTTTCGCCTATGGATGGATATTTGTTACTCGATAAGAACTTATTAAAACTTATAAACAAAATAAAATCTAATTTCATCTTACATTATATATTTAAATTAAATTTTTGGTTGAGTTTAAAGTAATAGCCTGTATACTTGAAAACCACCCCTTAAATTATATTTATCAATTTTGAACCATTAAAAATAACTAGTTTTGAATATTTTGATTCACAATTTTTGATGGATTTTCTATTGTTTCATTCTATTTACACTTTTGTTATTTATTTTATTTGAAAATGATGCTCTTGACATATTTTATATTGAAAGATTATATGCTAGTTTAAGCTTTGCCTATGTGAGGCTCGGATGGATTTTGAATGATCTTTAAGAATTTATTATATTGTATTTAATGTCTATGTAGAAGTGAGATGTATTCACAAACTATTCTATCACATAAAAAATAATATTGAACATTTTATCAATTAAAAAAAAGATTATTTTAGCTTATGGTTTTCCTTGATTGCTAATATACATCATGATTCATTCTACATAGCTCTTTACATTAGAATATAGTGGAGGATGAAGTGAATCAATCTAGAAAGACTTATGAATGGAATTTAAATTAAAATTTGGTAAATAAGTGAGATAGATAGGGGAGAGGACTCTTTACTTGAGCATTTTAATTTCGTTTTAACAATCTTAAGTGGAAATTTGAAATGACGCCCATTTTTTTTTACAGCTTACTCTATAAGTCTCTTGCTTATAACTAACGTTTAAGGGCAACATCATCAAATGTGATGCCATAGTAGCATGCCTTTTGCCAAGGTGTTTGAAAATGGCCTAATAAAAGTGAGACCCATACATGTGCACTAAACCATGTTTTGTTGGTGTACTAATATGGCATCACATGATTGGTTGCTTTTTAGATCTATAGAAATTTAATTCAATCATATGTAGTTATCATGAACATAGACAACTTTAAAGTCATAATTATTAATACAATATTGTCAAAAATATTAAACATTAAATGATAAATATGATAACAATTATTGAAATGCTCAACCACTAAATCTTTTCTCCTAAATACTAAAACATTCGAGAGAATATATTGTGAAAAACATGTGATTAGACCAGAACTCTAAATTTTCTTTAGAAGTTTTCATTTCCTAACTTCATCGTTTTGTAGTGAGAACTGAAATGTGATGAGCACCATTGTGAAAGACGGTGCTACTACCTAGCACCCTTCGGTATTGGCTAAATAGCAAACTAAAACGTAAAACATATTAAGGAAGTTGAAAAAAAGTTGAAAAAAAAACTAAGTGTCCCCCTTGGTAAGAAATACGTTTTAGTTTGCTGCATAGACGTTTCCGCACCCTTCAACCCACATGAAATTTATGTGGACTTTGGGAACTCCTTTTGGACGGATGTATTGAACATTCCAGTTGGATATGCATTTCAACATATTATTATGAGTGTGTAAAAGACGAGTTGGACCAGATCGTTGGCATAAGTGGACGAAAGAAAAACGTAAGACCGCGGCGACCACAAGAGCCCACAGAAATCATTTGCGTGGTTTCTCTCCTTTATTTCAGATTTACACGAGAAAATAGGATTAGTGAGAAGGAATAATATCAGTCCATATAAATTTCTCTTTACGCATTTTCTCCACTTGTAATACTAGTGCTTGCATTCGAAAAGGTGCAAGGGTTAGCTGATAGGAAACTATATGTGAGTTGGAATCTATGAATATGTGAATAGAACATTAAATTGTTTTAATTTACAATATTTTATGGGCATTTTTTTATATGCAATATCAAGAAGACATTTATGTTGAAATCCATAACTATTATAATATTGTATCCACATCAAAACGCAGATTTTTGGTTCAAACTTCTTGACAATATAAGAAATTATACAATCTATGTGAATTTTTTTCTTCTTTCAATAAGAGTAGAAAGATAATTCATTAGAGGATAATGGACTTGATTTATATGTTTTCCGATGCTAATAGGTATGGTAAGGCTGCGGTATTAATACTAAATAGTATGTTAGTTAATTTTTTCTAATTGTAGTCATTTTAAGATATCTAGATTTTTGAACTATTATATATTAGTCTGGTTTATAAGGTAATATTGCTCCTATGTTAGAAATCTGAAGTCTAAGAATAATTGTATTATTCTCTTTCTTTATCATAGAATTTTCTATTATGGAATTCATGCTTTATCGATTTTATTACGTCCTAACTATGAATTCAAACAAGCATTTGGGGTGAATATTTATATTTTAAGCTTGGCATCCAAAATGCTCACCATCCGAGGAAAGAATTATGTCTATCATTACAGGAGGATATTGTCAAATCTGGCGCCAAATACAATTTCCTTTTGAAGATTTAGGATTAGGTTTTTTACAGGATTGGTAACCCAAATGTATTAAACAATAGATGTTTCCACATTTTCTCACTATAATTAAACTGTATCATTATTTTCTGATAAACCTCGATAAAAATTGAGTAGTGGGTATGCCCATGGAAACCATGTATGCTCTATCAAATCTCGATTGATACCGAGTCGTGGGTATGCCCACGGAAATTTGTATTAGTTTCAGGACTTATAGTCCCGGGCACGGCTGGAGGTTTTCTCGACCCCGCTCTTTCCTACCAGCGCCTGCATTGAGTGGGGTTATTATGTAAAGACTTTTAAATTAAATATTAATAAAATTTAGGGCTTCGGCCTTTTACCGATCAAAAAAAAAAGAGTAGAAAGACAATTAATTTAATTTGTAATGAAAAAAAAGTTCAAAGTTGTTGAGGAATACATGACAAACTTAAAATGAGACACCCTACCACCTACTATTCTTACTACTGAGGCTATCAAATGCCCTTATCCAACATTCCAAGTTTTCCATCATAAAAATAAACACATATAGTAATAATAAGGTGAAAGATACTACAACTAGAGACTTAGAGGAACAAGAGTTCAATGGAAAAAGAGATAGAAACCAAAGGACAAAAGAGGAGAAGGATGCGGGATGAGAAGTCAAAAAAAGGGGGGAGACAATCCACATCAAGGAGTCTTATTTCCATCCATGATTGGTTGAATAGCGCAAGAAAGAGAAAATCTTTTACAAGCCCTTCATGTGTCCATATGTTGGTTGCAAGCATGATTTGTTGGCCTTTGTGGAGTAGCACTTGTTTCTCAAGTTTTCCATCATTAGATTCGATATCTATTTCACTTATGGTACTTGTTGCAATGCTCATTACAATTGGATGATTTAGTTTTTTTAACATTTTTCTATTATGTATCCTTACTGAATCATTAGTAGAGAATAGGTGTATTGCATTATTGAAATATTCATCTTCATCTGGGGTAAGTTCTCTATTGGTGCAATTCATCAATAATTACCAATCTTCTTGTGTTGGGCTGCATTTCATATGTTGTGTAGTGCCTAGAGAAATTGGGTTTGGATTGGAGTTTCACCTTTTTGGTGAAATATTGTTTCTAAGGTGATAATTATAATGAATTGGTAGCACAGTGCTATTACATTTGAATGTAATGTATGGATAGGTTTTTCAGTTACAAGAGGCAATTGTGTAAGGTTGCCAATATGTTTCTAGTGGGGAAATGCCTCCCAAAGCCTTGCCTTTATTCACAATGATAGTTTGGGTCCTATGAAACTCATCTCATCAATGAGGATATACCTTGTGTGCTTTATCTCTTCTTAAAATGTGGTTAGTGTTTGTCGTTGTAATGGTCACATTTCTTTAATAGAAATTTTTAGTGCAAAATGAATTGTTGTATACAAGTCTATCCTGGAATCATGGAATTTCATGAAAATATAGAGCAACTAAGGGAAAGAAAAATACAGAGCAATAAAGGGAATAAAATATAGAGCATTGCAAGTGAGAAAATACAGATAGGAGTTAGTATATAAGTATAAAATTATTTGGATATGTTTTGGTTCTATGGATTTCTCTTCTTATATAGCTTATTAGGTATGATTTATCTAATCCTACAGTCCCTTGAATGATCATGTGCAAGGGTTTGGCCGAGTGATCCTTGTTGTGGTCTATAATTATTGTGTGTAAGATTTTTCTTTGGTGGTGGTGTATAATTAGGGAGATTGAGGCTATTTGGTAAGTGTCATCCTTCGTTGTATGTATTTTTCATGCCTATGAATTATCGTGTGGTGTCATGCAAATTTTTTGGTATTACAACTTGGTCCCACATGTAGTTATGATCAAATTCACACTTTTCAAGAATTTTGAAATTTCATCTAGGCTAGAAATACTTGCAAGCCCCATTTGTGAAACTAGTTCCCATTCATTCATGTCTATTATGTCCACTATGTTCACATCACCTTCACTACTATCCTCTTCTTCGGAGGTAGGATAGTCTTTGATAGTGTGATTGACATGCCATACCTCATATTTGCTATCAATTTTCAATTATTGTATCTTTTGTAATACCTATGTTGATTTCTATATTTTGAAAGTGTTTTTATAATAGCAATTCACTCTAACAGAATGTTTTCAAGTGTTCAAAATCTTCCTTTGAAAAGCTATAGAATTTTGGGAAGACGTGTATAATAGCTTTTACTTTGCTCTATTTTCATTTATCCCCTTTGCATCTTGTAACATAGGAGAAAGATGGCACATATTCAAGTAGTCATGTCCTTGGATTTAGCATGTATGAATCTGTTTTAGTAATGTTTATTAAAGAGACAATATTATTCAATTCTACTAAACCTACTTTTATTTCACATATTTCTTGTCTTGTATGTTAAACCAAGTTGGTGGGGTGAATAAGTAAAGTTATGTCAATGAAATTAGAAAAAAGTTATAATGTAGAGATCATCACATTTTGTCTACCGCAATCTCTATTGAATAAATGTTTTCTATGCTGTGAGGGTTGGGTCACCTATTTTTTTCTTGTGGAAATTCTTGCCATCATATCAATGTAACTTTCAGATGTTCTCTATGATTTTGCTGCATATTTATCAATGTATTTTACAACATGTGCTTGTGAGATAACAGGTTGTCAGTCTATATTGGTCCGCTACAATAAGATCATTTTAGGGTTATGTATGTTTAATCTATCATCATTACTTACAGGTTCATATTTCTTTTCACTCATGTAGTCACATGATAAAGTAGAGATAGTTTGATCATTCTGTGGAGCTTTGTATCAAAACTCTTGTTTCCCTCACCTCTTGCACAAGTAGGCCCCCTCTCTACATTGTGTGTGTCTTTGAATGTGTATATAGCCCCAACTTGGATTTTCTTGTAATGAGCATTGACAACCTCATTGAAGCAAATGACCCTTATTTTGGTCCCTTCGCTATCTATTATATCAAAGCTAAACACCTGGTCGCTTCCTTTTTGAATGGTCTATTAGTAAACTTCTTTCTTCATTGTTATATGACCCTTAATAGTCTAGCTTGGTTGGACTGTATTTAAGTGTTTAATAGGACTGATTGCAATTAATTTTGCATTTGGGCTTCTCGTGGCCTTAAAGATAAAATTTTCTAAAATGACAACAAATAGAAGAATAAAATGAAAAATATCTTATAAAATATAATTAAAGTAAAAACTAAAAGTTAGCACAAAATTTTTATTACAATATCACAATTTGACTTATGAAAAAATATCTCTTACTTATAAAAAAATAAAATAACAAAAAAATTCAAATATTATAAAGATGAACATAAAATATTTAAATTAAATTAAAAATAAAATATTATTTTAAATGATTACCAAATATCTTTAATTTTTCATTTCTTCTATATGATTTTGTGCATTTATAATTACTTTCATACAATTAAAAATAAACATAATAAACCTTTAATTAATAAAACAAAATATAAATAGTTTTTTAAAGCAAGAAATCTAAACTCTACTACTACCATTCATCTCACAAACAATTCAAGAGTTACAAATGTCACATTAAATTGGCCTTCTTTATATTAGTGTTGCTTTCTTTACATTTTCACTCTTTTACATAAAGATTTCTATTTTTTATTATATTAGATACTTTAACTTTTACTATTTTATAAAGATTTCACTTTCTTTATATATTTTTTATTATATTAGATACTTAATGGAATGATGCTTTTTGTCCTTAGTAATTTACTATTAATTTTCTTTTCTCAACCACTTTTTCTTATTTTTAAAATTTCTATCCTTTTCTTATATTTTTAAGATCTATTTTATTATCTTCATTTGTTTTATTAGTACTTTTGTAACTAATTTTTAGTATTTTCTTTATTTCTTTTTCTTTTTCTTTGATCTTAATATAATTCTTTCACTATTTCAAAAATTTTATGACTTTGTTTTATAAAGTTCAATTTACAATTAAAATTTTCATATACCTATCTATCATGAATCACTAGATGAGATTCAAAACCTCGTCAAATTAACATACACTATAATAATGCAAAAGATTTATTGGAGAGTTGAAAAAAACAATTGTACATATAAATGAACAACATTGCAATTAGAACCATAATTTCTAAAGGGAAATAAGCCAAGGGAAGTAATAAAAAGGGTGTTGATTGTTTGGTAGTATTTTAAATTTAGTACAAAATGTTAGGATGTGTATATGCCAACACATCTTCATAAATTTAATTCTAATAATTGGTTTTTCTTTAATGTTAAATTTTAAAAAATCAACCATTGTAATCTTTTTATTTTTCTTTTTATGAAAAAATTATGAAGCAAAATTTTTTGGGGACAAATCAATTTGTTTAAAATTATGAAAAAAAACTCATTATAAATATCTTTGTAAATAATTTTTTTATAATCACAACCATGGAGATTAGTGGAACATAAAGAACATTTAAAACATAAGAAAAAATAAATCCAAGAACACAAAATTGATATCCTTAATGTGGTCTTGGGCCCACATTTCATTACCTTCTCTCTTAATACTATGCTTTGTCTCTTGATTCAATGTCTCCATTGTCCTAATCAGGCTTTCTCTATCACACTACTTGTTTCTAGCTCTTACCTTGTTAATTTTCTAATGCCAACTTTTCAAATGACAGACACGTGTTGGTTTGATCAGGCATTGCATATATAGAAATAGAAATAGAGTTTATTTTTAGGAAAAATAACTTAATGGTGGGACTCTCATCGACTACTAAACCATTCAGATGATGTAACTGAGATACTATCCTTTTAACTTATTTAAATTAACAAATATAATTAAATATAATAATTTATTTTAATTCTAAATCTATCAAATAAATATTACACATCATTTTAATATGTTAATTATTTAATACAAAATTCAAAATATAAGGAACTATATTAGCTTTAAGGAACTCTAATAGGAAAGACTATGACCCATGAAATCAATGCAACATATAATAAATTTGTTACCTTAGTAGTGGTATTTCTGATAACCTGGCAGTGAAATGATGTAAGGTTGAAAGTCTAAAATTTGAGGGGAAGAGATTTAAGATCTCTTGTGAGTTCAACTAAAACACTAGACTTTTATTATTTTAATATTTAAATTCTCATTTTTTTTGTCGCAGTAGATGCATATATCAAATGCCCTCTCCTCAAACTTGGAAACATCCACCTGAAATACATATGTTCTTTTTAGCTAATCAATGATGTTTCAAATAGATTGGCAATGATGGAGACATGATGTTTTTCTTGACTTTTGTGTGACTATTTTGAGGAAGATCCCCTAACTTGTGTGAATTAGTCTAACGACATGGTCATCAAAGAACCATAGAGGAAATTCATATAGGAAAGAGGATTAACCTTTTTTTGTTTACACAAAAGGATACCTTGGCTATTTAGATCTTCCATATCTTAATACCAAAATCTACTTGCAACATTGAATCTGATGAAACCAGTATTCATACTCCCATAGTTGGTCATTCAAATAGTGAGGGTTGTACTAGTTTCCTAAAGGGGTTACCAAATGAGATGAAAGTCATATTCATATTCTTATGGTCGCAGTGGCACCAGTAAGGATTGTATTGAATCCTAGTTCCACAATGATCAATTATGAAACTATATCTCTATTGCATTTCTTTCGCAAAAAGCTAGTGACAATTAGTTGCATTACATGTCATTCATATAGATTAATCTTGCATTATAGTTGTTATGGGATATTTTTCCTTAATCAAGGGGGTGGAATTTAATCGTGATTACATCATCAATGTCGTAATCAATGTCCTCAAATGTCTGATCCATCCAATTGACCAATGCTACATCATGGATATCATCAATATACATCTACTCACCTAGGGGCAACCTCATCATCTGATCAACTAGGGGAAACCTAACTCTGTTCATCACCTGTACCTACATCTGCACCTGAATCATATCAAATGTCTATATCTATAAGCATTCAACCATCAATGTTCCAGAGGAAAGTTTATTTTTCAATCAAATCAAATATCAATCAGTCAAATCATCTTATTGATCATTTAATGTCAATCATTTATCCTATCATCCATTTTCTCATCTTGAGTGCATCAAATTCCCTAACTCTAGATCTTGAGGAAGGAAAATCAATCCATTTGTTCATCTCTCTAGATCTTGACAACGAATTATTAGTTTATCCAATCAATCCATCAAATTACTTATCCTATCCTATTGACATCAATACAACATCAACCAAGTGATTTTGACTGACCTCAAGTGATATCCAAACATCATCACCTTATCTAAAACATCAACAATATTTTCTCAATCATAGCTATTGTCATCTTCTCTCATAATCGAGGCATTTTCAAATTAATTTTATTAGGAAATGAATCTCAATTTCCCAAACTCAACCCAATCATTTGAAAATCATATCAAATCATTTCCCGAGGGGGCATCATCATATCATCAAATTAGGGTTCTATATCAAATCTGGGGCATTGAAAATTCAAACTTTTATCAGTGGGACATTCTATATCTTATCAAATCAGAGTTTCAAATCAGTTGTGAATCAGGTTTTATCTTATCATATCAGAGTTTCAAATCAGTTGTGAATCAGGTTTTTATCAATCAAATCAGAGTTTCAAATCAGTTATGAATTAGGTTGTTATCAACCAGATCAGGGTTTCAAATTAATCAATCAATCAATCAAGTATCGAATCAGTGATCAGGACATGCAATTTTCTTTGAATCAATGCACTTCACACATCAATTCAAAGAGGGGCATTTGTAGACACCTAAAATTGACCAGGTGTTCTTGAATCAAGTAAATCTGCAAATCTTAGCCAAATGCTCTAATTTTCATCAAAATGGATCAAAATCATTTCAAATGAACATTTATTAATCAAACTGGACAAAATCAAGTTAAAACAAAGGATTAATTAACTATGTACATCAAATAATCAAATATAAGCCTAAAAGGATTAATCAAAATTATATAATTGATTTTAATTATTTAATTATATAGTTTTAATCAAAAATGAAATTGAACCTATTCATCTATACATGGCTAATTTAATTAAATACTCCTAATATATTTCAACATGAATTTGAGTAACCAATAGGAATTGAGAACACAAAGCACATGGATCACTCCTAAATTTGAATCTCAATCACTCAAATTTGTCCCTTTGTCTCAACCTTTGAGACAATCATTTAAATTGTCCCCCCATTTGAAACCATTTCAAATGAATCAATTTCAACCAAAACTATTACTGCCTCCGTCTCTATGTACTATGATTCATGATTGATGCCCTAGCTCTCTTGGGTTGTGCCCTAGTTCAAGGACACAAGCTTAGGGTTCACAAATAAAATCAAATAAACTTCAGAAACATTATGACATAATGTTGATATATTAAATGTATATAACTTTGGGATCAATTTAGTAAACACTTCCGTGCTTTTAACAAATGTCAATAAGATCAAAATAACTAGGTAAAAACATACATAATACATAGGAAGGAAAGAGGCATTAATGTGCTTTGACATTAGAGAAGTCTACACTAATGATAGTGTGTATTGCACATTCTATACTCTAGCCATAAATTTTGAAAATAATGTGCCAACCCACACATGTGACATTGTGAAGCGACGAAAAAAGGGGTTTTACCACATTCTATCTAATAGAAAGATGTGGTTATTCATTGGTGAATTTACTTTTATGAAAAAAAATTGCAAATGAAACATACTAATTGAGGCTAACTAAAAGATTAGAAATACAGACAAAATAAAAGAGGAAAAAATGGAGGACACTTAGTATAACAAAGTTAGGTAGTGCAACAACCTTATACACTAATCTTGAGAAGAGGGTAATGTCAAAAAAAAAAATCAGAAAATTTTACTGGTTACATAAACTTAACAGAAATAACATAAAATGACACACATACCACAACACTGATATACATGGGGAAAACTCTTTTGCGAGAAAAACCCCGTTCATAAAATAGCCCATTATATTACTCACTAATCAATAATAGATTATATTATACTTGAAAAGAAAGCTTTGCAGATGAGTATCACCAACCAAAGATCCAGATGTTACTCATCATCTATACAACTCTCCCACACAACCTCCATCTCACACACCTAATAAAATAGGAGATACAATACAAGAAATTGTCAAATGAGAGACATGCAAGTGGTACCATTGTGAAGTGCTACCAAAGAATTTTAGAATAAGGTTGAAACCAAAGGTTGATAAATAAGTTCTCATGTTGTAGATTGATGACGCTGTTTTGGATGGAATCGTTGTCTGCAACTCAAACACCGTGAGGAGAGCAGTGAAACGAGTTATTAGGGAAGAAATCCTCTTACCCTACACCAAGAAATTATTGTTTCCATCACGGGTAGCATCAATATTCCTATCAAATGCCTTGGATTTGTTATAATCCGTTCATCTGTTGGAGATCCTCGCTCACAAGGTAGATAAACAATAGTATATACGGGTTCATAAACTCAAAAAAGCACTGTAGAAGTATGATATCTAGATGGGACATGCGCTGGTGGGTGGATTGTTCCTGCAACATCTTCTACTAAGAAAACACGAGGTCATGGTGGTCTTCGATGGTATCAACAGATCTTTGGAGAAGCAAAGCTTCAGAATCGTAGCCTCAGACAAGAATCGGAGGACAGAACGTGCTCTGTGGTATATTCACTACTAGACTTATTGGAGATCCCTAACACCACCCAAAATGTGGGTGTGAGATTTCTGCCCTTATCTCAATTGCAACCCCGTCCAAGCCTTAACATTCGGCCGAGTGGGGACACAGACACACTACCCTCATCTAACAAAGTCCAAGCATGGCCGATTGGGGTCGCAGATGGTCAACTAACTCACACCACAACTCAATTGGAGTTTGTAGTATGTGGAACTAGAGCATTTCTAGTGCAATAGGAACACAAAATTTCTAGCTCGTCGGGGTGGGACACAACACCTCATAGTATTCAGCTTGAATCCTACATGGGTGGTAACTCGAGGTGGATGCCAAGCTCGTCGGGCTGGGAAATAGACCCGCAGAGTTCTCAACTTGATGCAAATATGGGTGGTCACTCATGTTGGACACCAAGATCCCAACCAGAACTCGACTGTGTGCACCCGAATGCAATGGAAGAGTATTCAGGCTTTTGGGGATTTCACTTTTGTCTGCGCATAGTCCTTCTTGTATAAGGCCTAAACATATTATATTTTGGGTAGTTGGTTGGCACTAATGGTTTTTTATTATTGGGAATGGTTAGTATTAGTATTGTATCTATTGGTCTCAAATTTCAGTTGACTATAAAAATTATGTAATATTGTGTTGTAATGGGGAAGGATTCCATTTTTTCTTCCTGGTTCTTTTCCGCATGAGCCCTTGAATCAGTTTATTTTTATATAATAATATAGCAGATATTCGCTTTTGCTTTTCAAAAATAAATAAATTGTCAAATGGTATTACAAAATCAAGGGCTAAAAACTACTTATAAATAGATTCTTAGATTAATTCCGATCAAAGATGCCCTTTGACGTGTCAAAACACACACCAATATGTAACTCCCTTTTAAATCTCCTTTACATGTTCGGCATATTTTTACTTTTCCTATTTTGGGAGACCCAACTTTTCAAGGGCATAAATTTTGAACCAAGTGTTGGATTGACAAACCATTTAAAGTGTTGGAAATCTTGCAACATGCTCTATAATGCAATCAAATAATATGATATTTGCCACATTTTTGGCCCATTTTGATTTTTGTAAATCCTTCATAATTGTATTTGCAAGTTTTTGTATCAATTTCCAAAATTGAAAACTTTAATTTCTTCGAAACTAGACATAATCTTGCAACACAAAATTATCAAAATACTTATCTAACCAGTTTGGACTTTCTGACAAGGAATACAGAAAAATTGTTTTCAAATAAAAATTTACTAAATTTTTTAACCCCATGTAGATGCACGGTTGAGCCATATTTTCCAACAATGTCCCACTTTTTAAAAAACCTTGCAAGGAAGTGAGAAAGGGAGTATATACACCATAATTTATTTTCTAGTGTCCATTATGCCCATAGACTCCAAACACCATCTAAACTTCTCTGTTCTCGTGATCTTTGTTAATGAATCTACAACCTTAATCAAATTTTATACCTTAACTAGCTTCACCTTGTCATCCTGAACCATATCTCTAACAAAATGATAGTAAAAATTAATGTACTTGGTTCTGGCATGAAAATTTTGATTTTTTATTAGGCAGATTAGAGTCTCACTATCATAATAAATTATCAGTACTCCTTGTTTTATTCCAATACTTGAACATAGTCTCGTAAGCCAATTGACTTCCTTACAAGCATGAGTAGATGTCATATAATATTCTTTAGTAGAAAACAAAGAAAACACAATTTGTCGCTTACTCATCCAACTGATTGCACCACCATATAACATAAACACATAAGTAGTAATAGATATTTTACTATCAATATCAATTGCCTAATCTAAATCCACATAACCATAAATATCGAGGGAAATTTTTATCTTCCATAATATTATCATGATAACACAAAGAATGCTTTGAGGTACCCTTCAATATATGAAGAATGTTTTAACTACGTCCCAATGAGCTCTAAATATATTATACATATATCTAGAAACATCTCACATTTCTTGGGCAACGTCTAGTCTAATACACACCATCACATATATCAAACTTATAACTTTACTTTGGTTAGGAACTCTGCTCATGTCTTATGTGTCTAATGGAGATGTAGGATAATCTAAAATAGGTAATTTTATTCTAACTATAAAAGGAACACATAATGGTATACAATCTTGCATGTTGAACATGTATAAAATTAAGCTCACATATGCACACTAGCATAGACACAGATTTCTATTCACTCTATCTCTTCTTGTTTCCATCCCAAGAATTTTTTTTGTTGGTCCAAGATCTTCCATTTCAAATATAGTTGCAAGCTAATACTTAAGGTCTATAATCATAACTTTCCCATTACCAGTTAATAACATATCATCAATATATAATTTTGTGTATAGGAAATAACCACCATTAGATTTATAGTAAACATAGTGATTTGATTTAGAAGACAGAGATCCCAAACTCAATAAATATGTATTAAATTTTTGCTATCACGTCTTAGAAATTTCTTGATGACATGCAAATATTTCTTCAATTTGCAAACCAAATAATATTTAACCCTTTACCACTTAGAGCTCTAGCTATGTCATCTAAATATCCTTTCTCAAATCACCATGAAGGAAAGTAGTTTTCACATCTATTTTATTAACCTCTAAATCATAAGCAACAAAAATATATTGAATAAAAACACCAAAAATGCCCAATTGGAAAAGAACAACAAAGGTACTAAAATAAAAATAGTTGCTAGCTCTTAACATAGTGCATGGGGTAAAATTCAAGCGGGAAAATTCTTTCGAATCCCAGGCCTGTCAATGGTGGTGTTGATGCTGCAGGTGCAGAACCTGCACATGCTTCTCCTCTGGGAGGAAACTCTGCTGGAGGGATCCCTCAGCAGAATGAGAAAAATGCTGAGATTGACCAAATCAGGCTAAAGTCAACAAAGGCAGCTGACTCTAAGAGTAATTTCTATGAGGGCCCTCGAATTCTGACGGTCCTTGACAGGCTAAAGAATATCTCAAATTAGGAGCGTTAGCTCCTAAGGGTAAGTGGTCTGGCCTCTTTGGTATAAAAGTAATAGGGAAATCCTCCTTTCATGTGGTCAATGGGGCATCTAACCCTATGAAAGGTGAATTTTTTATTTTAGTTCCTGATCCCTTGATTGATTTTTCCATTTCTACTATGGAGATGACCTTGATAGGCAAGTTTGCTGGGGGGTGACCTAATATAGAAGTTGTCAGGCAGTTTGCGAAGAGAAAATGGTTCCTGAAAGGGCAAGTTGATATTTCTGCAATAACTAAAGGCTTCTTTTCCTTTGAGTTCTCTAATATGGAAGATCTTTCTAATATCCTATGCGGTGGCCCTTGGATGCTGGGTCATTTTTTCCTTGCCTTGTAGAAATGGTCCCCAAATCCGGTCCTCAACGCCTTGGCTTTTTTTGTCTCTGCCCCAATCTGGGTCAGATTCCTGGCTCTCCCTCTAGAATACTGGCATGAAGGTGTCTTGGGGGGATTGGTTAGCTCCTTTGAAGACCTCCTATCAATAGATCCAATGACAACGAAAAAAATGAGAAGGGTGTAAGCCAAGGTTTGTGTGAACATCCTTAAGATGGTGGATCTTCCTAATACTATTGTGATTAACTTGAAGCTTGGGGACTGGTCGCAAGAATTTGATTTTGAATCCCTCCCCTTTTTTTGTTAACCTTGTAAGAAATAGGGACATAGGGTGAAAGAATGCCCCCTCAAGAATCAGAAAGAGAAAATCACTCCTCTTAAGGAACCAAGGAAGATCTGGAAGGAGAAAATAGTGGTAAACCCTAAAGCTTCCAGCTTGACAGAATTAGTTATTTATTTAGGGAACGGCTCAGATTTAAGCCTGAATGGATCCTCCTAGGTGAATACTAAACTAAGGAGTAGTGAGGAGCCACCCCCATTGGAAGCAACATAACCAGGAGACCCCATTGAAGAAGGAGAAATAGTAGGTGACCCAACAAGTATGGAAACTCTTTGTATTGAGAAACCTACTTCTTCTTTTGGTGTAATCATTGATATAGGTGGTAAAACTAATGATACAATCTTAAGCCCCCAGACTCCCCAAATTAATTCTAGTTTGGCAGACTCTCTTGAAGAATGTAATCCCTTTCTAGCTTGTTCAGAGGAACTATGGACTGAGGTATCTCACAGTAAGAAGAAACAAAATACCCTAAAGCTTGGGATGCCCTTAGGATGTGTTGTTACTAGAGCAATGAGAGTGGATTTGTGCACTCCTAAACCTCCTAGGGGAAGACCTAAAAATAGATTCACAAGAGAACAGGAAAGTAGACAAAGTATAGCGGATGGGAGACAGAGAACCATCCAGGATTATTCCTAAAAGTTATAAATGAAGATTATTTCCTGGAACATTAGGGGATTGAGTAGCCCCCAAAAATAGGATATTTTGAGAAATTTAGTTAGGGATCAGAAGCCAAACATCATCCTCATTCAGGAAACTAAAATGGCTAGCGATAAAGTGGAAAAGTTAAAAATGTTTAAAAACTATCATGTAGCGGGTTGTAGCTTAGTGGGGGCCTCTGGGGGTACTGCTTCCTTTTGGAACCTTAATAATATTCAAGGGGATATTATTAAATCAGAAGGTAAAATCTCTTCTATTCTTTTCAATCATATTCGGGATGGCTTCACTTGGGTTCTTTCAAATATATATGTGCCCAACTCTAAAGCTGGCAGGGAAAGATTTTGGCGTAAAGTGGAATATGAGAGAAGTAAATTTAAGAATGATTACTGGATGGTGGTAGGAGACTTCAATACCCCTCTTACTGATTCTGAAAAAAACTTGAGGTATTCCTACTCAGATTGATAATGGAGTGGCTCTTATGGATTTTATTAATAATCAATCCCTCTTGGACCTTGATCTAAGAGGTAGCAGCTTCACTTGGTCTAATAGAAGAAATGAGGATGAATTCATCCAAGTTCATCTGGAGAGGACCCTGATTTCTATGGATTAGATACTCCTCTATGATTTCTCTTTGTCTAATCTTCCCCAGGTAGGTTCAGACCACTCTCCTATCTCAATCTAGGTGAACTCTATCTCGACTAAGAGAAACTACCCTTTTAGATTTGAGAAAATGTGGATGCAACACCCAAACCTTGCAAGGAATATTTCTGATTGGTGGAATGTCCAAGTGGAAGGTACAACAATATATAGAGTTGTTCAAAAACTAAAAAGAATAAAGAACAAAGTTAAGGTTTGGAACAAAGAAGAGTTTGGTGATATTTTTAAAAATAAAAGCTTGGCCCAAGTTGACCTCCATGAGATTCAAAAAATTATTGAATTGGAGGGTTTGACTGCGGAGAACAAACTTAAGGAAAACAAAATTCAAGCTGATTATCATAACATCATTTCAAAGGAGGAGGTATTTTGGAGACAACATCCAGAGCTCTTTGGATCTAAATGGGGGATAAGAAAACCCGGTTCTTCCATCTGACTGCCTAGAAACATAAGGCCGCAAAAAGGATAGAGCATATAAATGGAACTCATGGAAGATTGAGCAAGGAGGAGGAAATCAAAAAAGAATTATCTGGCTATTTTCCTTCTCTTCTCAAAGCTAACCCCAACCTCTCCAAGGACAACCAACAACAGCTTTTAAATTCAATTTTGTGTATCATGTCAAGAGAAGATAATAAGATGCTGAGTAAAATTTCATTTACTAAAGAAATCAGGGCTATGGTTTTCTCCTTAGAAGGAGAAAAATATCTTGGTCCGAATGGGTTCCCTCCATTTCTCTTCCAGGATTGCTGGCACATTATTGAGAAAGACATATCGGATGTTGTGAAAGAATTCTTTGGTTCTGGTTCCCTCTTGAGAGAAGTTAATTCTAATTTTTTGTCCTTATTCCTAAGAGGCCAGGGGCGGATAATGTTGATAGCTTTAGACCGAACAACTTGTGTAACACCTTCTATAAGATCATCTCCAAGGTCCTCACAGCTTGTATTCTGAAGATTCTCTTGGATATTATTTCCCCCCAGCAAAATGGTTTTGTTCCTGGTTGTCAGATTTTGGATTCTATTATCTTTGTTCATGAGAACATTCACTCTCTAGAGGTCTCAAAAAAGGATGGCTTCCTTATGAAGGTTGATCTCTCAAAGGACTATGATAGAGTGGATTGAAAATTCCTTTTCAAAGTCCTTTCTGCCTTTGGCTTCTCTTTGAAAGTGATTGGCCTTATTCAGCAACTCATTGCTTCTCGTTCTATATCGGTGATGGGGAATGGTATAGCTTCTAATCTATTTTTTTCTCTCAAGAGGGCCCTGCCAAGGGGACCCCGTTTCCCCCATCCTCTTTGCTATCATGGCCAAAAGTCTGGGGTGAATTTTCTCTAAAGGGGTCCTAGAGGGTTCTATTTAGGGACTCCACCCTTTGTCCTCTTTTCCCCCCATCTCCCACGAGCAGTTTGTGGACGATACTATTCTTATGGACTCCTCCTCTATTAAAGAAGCTAAAGATACGAAGAAGGCTCTAGATACCTACTGCTCGGCTACTAGTCAACTTATTAACTAGGATAAAAGCTCCCTCTTTTTTGTTGCCACCCCTCCTGAGTGATAGTAGAGAATGGCGACTATCCTTGGCTGTGCTATTGTAAATTTTCCCTCCAGCTATTTGGGTCTCCCGTTGGGTTTGAAACCTCCAGATTCTTTCTGGAATGTGATTGTGGATAAGTTCAATAAAAAACTTGCTAGATGGAAAGGTACCCTCCTCAACAATTCTGGGAAAATCCTTTTGCTCAAGAGATCCCTTCAGAATCTCCCTGTTTATGCGCTAAGCCTCTTCAAAATCCCATCTAAGATTTATGATATTATTGATAAAATCCAGAAAAGATTCTTGTGGTTGGGCACGGAAGAGGAAAATAGAATCCACCTTGTGGCTTGGGAGAAAGTGTGCAAGCCTATTAAACATGGGGGTCTTGGCATCAAAAAAATTAAGGACATCAATCTAGCTCTCCTAGCTAAGCAGTGCTAGAGAATCTTTGCAGAAGAAAAAGGCTAGAATAAAATCCTTAAGTCTAAATATCTTTTCGCTACTCCCTCTATTGAATCTTTCCTCTCCTCTCCCATCTCAGTTTAGGGATCTATGATATGGAAAAAAATCTTGAAAGCTAGACCTCTTGCAGCTAAAGGAGCTCGTTGGAAAGTGGGCAATGGGGAGAAAATCAATTTCTTGGAGGATCCTTGGTTTAGGGATAAACCTCTCATCCAGTACCCTAGTATGGTTCAATTTGTTGAGACTTGCACTATCAGAGTTGGGTGTAAAGTTGCAGATTACTGGAAATATAATAAATGGGTCAACCGGAGTGACATAGATCCCCATTTGAAACCTATTAACTTGGATCTAGCCCCCTGGGTTATCAAAGTTAATTGTGAAGATGAGATTATTTGGGCCCCTAATTCAAATGGTAATTTTTTAGTGGCCTCTTCTACTGATCTCCCCCCTTGGTGAGGAGCCCAATTGGGCTAAGGTTCGGTATCCTTCCCTGATCCCTACAATTAACTTTTTCTTCTGGATTTTTATTCAGGACAAAATCCTTACTACCGAGAATCTGACTAAAAGAGAATGGATGATCCCTAATAGATGCTACCTATGTATGAAAGATGATGAGTCTTCTTCTCACCTTCTACTTCATTACCAGTTCTCTAGCGATATCTGGAGGTTTGTGCTGCAACACTAGAAAATAAGTTTGGTGTTCCCTAATACTATTAGGAGTTCCTGGCCCAATGGAGATCCCCCATCCCTCACTAGTTGGGAAAATTTGTTTGGAATTATACTACCCCTGAAGCTCACACTGGCGAACTCTCCACACCAATTTGGTACAGAATGTTAGGAAAGCTATTTGCGGAACTGCTTTCCAAATGTCAACTTACAAGAGAAATAATATAAAGTTCAAACTACTTAGATGCATAGGAAAGCAAAGAACAGAGAAAACACAATAATGCACAAAAGATAAATGCATGAGACCAGATTTAACGTGCGAAACCCTTTCAGATAAAAACCCACCACACAAGAACCCGACCAATTCTTTGTATTACAGTAATCAATATTACATACAATGAATAATAGATTCTTGCATAGGCTCACAGGCTCATATTGTCGTTACAATCAACCTCACACTTCACCCAACCAGCCCTCAACCAATCTCGCATACATTTATACATAATGCAATTCATTATAGAGTTTGGTATATCAACCATTACATTTCAGAATGGTCAACCAACTCTGCTTCACCCAACACCTACGGCACACCCGACACCCTATGGCACACTCGACACACACTCCAGCCAATGGTCCCTTCAGCATCAGATCACTCCCTTTGCCTCGAACACTCCCTTCTGCATTTTTACCTCCTTGTGACTACCTCCGAGTGATTACCTCCGGATGACCTCCGGGTGAGGTGACCTTTTACCTCCGGGTGACCGTTTACGTCCGGGTGACATTTTACCTCCGTCGGGTGACCTTTTACCTCTGGGCGACCTTTACCTCCATTCTTTGCCAAATTCCAGCCATACAGCATCACTCCACTGTACCTCTAGCCTTTGTTATACGGGAACTCCTCTTCCCTTCAAGCCGTACGTGACTTTCTGTCATATAGTGAAAGACCGTACTTCATTATCCCAACAATCTCCCACTTGATGAAGTACGGAGTTACTCAACATGGCTAACATGAAAGCAAAATAAACACCTTTACCGAGGACCCCATTGAGCCCGCAAGATGTCAACATCTTCAGTCACATGAAGATAAACATCTCCAAACAATACTTCAGTAAATGTGAAAAAATCCTTCTGCCACATCAGGATTTCACACATTCCACCATCTGCAATATTGATGAAGATCATTCAGCACATCAGTGCCAACAACTCCCACTGAACTGTGGTGATGAGTCACACATGGCACCTACGTCACTGCCAACAACTCCTACCATACTGTAGTGTCGAGTCACACATGGCATTGTGACCACCATCTTCCACATGAAGATTGAATTATTCCAACCAGTCATCATCAGATGACCGATTAGCCAAAGCAGCACCGCTGGCATCTTTACCGTCACTATCAGAAGACTCAGAATCATAAGAACTCTCCACTTTCTTCTTTTTCTTCTTCTCTTTGCAATCCTTTCGGATATGACCAGTCTACCCACAATTCTAGCACTTCACTTTGCATTTCTTATTGCCGTTGTCCTTCGATTGATCTTGAATAGAAAGAGCCCCCTTAGCCACCTCAGAAGATCTCCTCCGCATCTCCTCTGACAGAAGTGTGGAAACTACTTCATCCATTTTAAACTGAGTAGTCGTACTTTCAATCGCCATCACAAGATGGTCCCACAAATCAGGCAAAGAACTCAACAACAACATGCAATGGTCCTCTTCACTTATGGACACACCAACAGATGTTAGTTGTGCAATCACCATATTGAACGCGTTTAAATGACCAGCCACAATAGTTTCTTCATCCATCTTCAGAGAGTACAATTTCTTTCTCAGGAAAAGCTTGTTTACCAAGGATTTTCCCTGATAAATATCTCTTAATTTCTTCCACAAAGAATGTGCAGTTTTATCCTCATAGACGTTTAAGAAAACACTATCTGCCAGTGTCAATCATATCATTCCTCTCACCTTTCAATCTGCCAGATCCCAATCTTCCTGCTTCATGCCTGAAGGCTTGTTCCCAGACACAGAACTGCATAGATCTCGGTCTACCAACATATCTTCAACTTTAAGTTTCCACAACTCAAAGTTTGTGCCATTAAACTTTTCAATTTCTATTCTCCCTAATGTACCCGCCATCTCGATTGTAAGAACAACACTACACTAACTCCCACTGGAACCAAGTTGACACCAACGACCAACCCTACCCAAGAAACCAACCCTATCCAACAGAATAATGGTAATGGGTCTAGCTCTGATACCACTTGTTAGGAAAGCTACTTGTGGAACTGCTTTCCAAATGTCAACTTACAAGAGAAATAATATAAAGTTCAAACTACTTAGATGCATAGGAAAGCAAAGAATAGAGAAAACACAATAATGCACAAAAGATAAATGCATGAGACCAGATTTAACGTGGGAAACCCTTTCAGGTAAAAACCCACCACACAAGAACCCAACCAATTCTTTGTATTACAGTAATCAATATTACATACAATGAACAACAGATTCTTGCACAGGCTCACAGGCTCAGATTGCTGTTACAATCAACCTCACACTTCACCCAACCAGCCCTTAATGAATCTCGCATACATTTATACATTATGAAATTCGTTATAGAGTTCAATATATCAACCGTTACATTTCAGAATGGTCAACCAACTCTGCTTCACCCGACACCTACGGCACACCCGACACCCTGCAGCACACCCAACACACACTCCAGTCGACGGTCCCTTCGGCATCGGATCACTCCATTCGCCTCGGACACTCCCTTCGGTATTTTTACCTACGGGTGACTACCTCAGAGTGATTACCTCCGGATGACCTTTTACCTTCGGGTGAGGTGACCTTTTACCTCCGGGTGACCTTTTACCTCTGGGTGATTACCTCTGGGTGACCGTTTACCTCCGGGTGATTACCTCCTGGTGACCGTTTACCTCTGGGTGATCTTTTACCTCCGTCAGATGATTACCTCCGTCGGGTGACCTTTTACCTCTGGTTGACCTTTTACCTCTAGCCTTCGCCAAACTCCAGACATACGACATCACTCCACCGTACCTCCATCCTTTGCCATACAGGAGTCTCCTTGCCGTACGGGAACTCCTCTTCCCTTCAAGCCGAACGTGACTTTCTATCATACAGTGAAAGACTGTACTTCATTATCCCAACACAGAAGAGGTTTTTGTAGGCCATCTGTTAGAACAACGGCCAATGAGAGGAGACCTGACATAGTCGCTAATGTAGTTCTATAATGCGCAAATGCAGATATCTATCCTCCACATGGTCCTGTAGAAAAATGCTCTATCAAAGCACGCTGAGTGCTAGCATAGAAAAATCAACTAAGTTAGAACATTGATCTAACTCAAAATAAAAAAATGCCTCCTTGCATCCATTCATACATGCAGGTTCAAAGGCAGATCTGGGGCTACAGAGAATGTAAAGGCAAGCCACAAACTTTGGATCTCCCAATAAACCACAGATTTGTGAAATGACCCAAGATAAAAGGAGATGCAATACGATCTTCAAAATCACGGAGAGAGAGATTCATAGCCAAGGAAGCCTAGTCACCAAGCTTCCTAGATCGTGAGATGGAGACTAAAGGCCCGATCAAAGAAGATTAACAGGCTAGCAAGCGATTTGAAAATGCACAGAGATGTAGATCTAAGAAAAAATTGCTGATCAAACCACACAAAGAGACCACGAGCCAGTGAACATAAATAGATTATCAACCATGAACTAGAAATGCTTTTCTAGCTACCTTGCACAAGGGCATCTTATATCTACAAAGGAAACTTAATGGGCCTTGAATCACACAACACTTTCTCATAGAAAAATTGTCAACAGGCAAAATAAAGAAAATATAGACTGAAGAAATAAACCAGATTTAGCAAATCTAATGTTGTCCTTAAAGTTTCCATAGATCTACAGGACCTCCAAACTTTAAAAAAAAAATGAAAACTCTAAGAAAGACTGGAAGGACCTTCTAGACTATAGGCTCTGATACTAAGTTAGGATAGGTCGTCCTATATCTAGGAGCTAGTCTATAGACATCCTCCAAAAGAGAGATGTTATCAACACAAGAAATTGTATTGTATTGAGATAACGAAGTAATGAGGTGAGTACAAAGAGACAATAAGCTTTGCTTAAATAGTCAAGAGAAGATAGGGAGAGTGGACAAGATTGAGACAAGTGTCTCAACTTGGAGGAAGTAGAGTTCTAACATAACTTAACAATATCCTCTAGGAGGAAGTAGAGTTCAAGTATGACTACAATATCCATCTACCTAAAAAATCAGTTGGCCTAAGTAAATTTAAGTAATGAGTAAATAGTAACAACTATTTACTCCAATCAAGAAAGTATTAAGCATTTACAATACAATTAATGATGGGAGGATCAACCTTGTTGTGTCTGTCTGTCTGTCTATCTATCTATCATATTTTAATGATCCATGCTAATATTTCATTCATTTGCAGTTCTTTGAAATGCAATGTAATGATGCTATTGAAGCTCTGAAGATCTACGGTGGCCTTCATAGGAAATCGCAAGAGCAAGAGCTCCAAATCTGTACACGTCTGAGTGTGTCGGGGTCCATATATCCCAGAGATTCACCTGGACAAATGGTGTACTCTTCCTTCCCAGGTTTCAGTTGTCTTGCTAGACAAAACTCGCTCACTTTGGCTGTGAAATTTAAATCTAACATCACATTTCCTGCCTTGATATCCTTATGTACACTCTTTAGGCATTGCTGGTGAAGATAAAAGAGAGACGACACTATCTCACAAGCTATTCTGTATCTTGGTTCCTAATCTAGACAAAACTGTGTGTTCCCAAAAATATATTTGTCGAGACTTCTATTGTGAAGAAATTCATAGATGAGAAACCTATCGTCCTTCTGATGGAACCATCCCAAAAGCCTCACAATATTATGGTGTAAACGGTTAGTATTTATAATCACTTCTGCCTCGTACTCTTTCTTTCCCTGAGCAGAATTTGCATGTATCCTTTTCATAGCCACGACTTGATTTATGCCAAGTAGAGTGCCTCTATACACTCTCCCGAAGCCACCTTCTCCAATCTCTTCATCTGCACTGAAGAACTGTTTTTTTACGGGGCAGATATCATCATAAGAAAACTTGCGCGCAGACTTGACAACATTGGCAAGCTGTTTGTCTAGATCCTCATCGATTTCCTCTCTCTCACCTCTTCTAGCACTTCTGCAGCGCTTCTATATAAAGAAAATAATAAGAATAACAACAATACCAACCAAAATAATACCAATAATAAAACCAATACTTTTCATAATAGAATGGTTAGAGCTTTAGTTTTCTATTGGTGTCTGGGCTGGGTTTGGATTTGGTATTGTTTGTTGAGCTGGGCTTGATATTAAGGTTAGGTTTAAATTCAAATTGTCCCCTGAATAATGAGATAGAAATCTCCATCCATTCAAAATGTGAAGCTCTTTTACAACCCTAGTAGACGCTGAAATGCCAACCTTGACGAAGGGAGAAGGTACTGGTTGAGATCGATAGGATGCTGCAACACTGGGCATTCAAGTTAAGATCGACTAGTACCGTCAGGGTTCTGTGCAAGGATGTAAGGACTGATTTTCCGCCAACGCATGTAAAGTACGAAAGATAAGAGTGTCGATTAATTAAGTCAAGAGTCAAATTCACATATCGATGAGTCAACATAATTTTTCATTTTCATTTCATGAACAAAAGCAACGCTCGACCTATATGTCGAACAGAAAAAGAGAACTCATGAGTCTGAAAATAAGATTAGGTGCCGACCAAAACTGTCGATCACACCATCAATATATCAACATGATATGTTACATTAAAATTAATAATAAATTTTGACAAATAGTTGAAATCAATAGTGAGCAAATTCTTAAAAGTTTTTGACAACCTTATCAATCACATAAGTATATACAAAATATTTAAAATGACCCAAATAAAGTACTTTAAACCACTTTCAACATAATGGAATAGCACAAGAGCCTTCAGCTAGGCTAATATGAGATTGTATACATTTTTACATAGAACACTGGGTCAAACACATGGAATAGATGTGCAAAAATGGCGACCATCCCAACAGGAACTCTTGATGCCTGTATCACTCAAGCACATTGAGGGTGAGAATATTGTAGGAGTGTGTTTCTACCCTACCATGAAGTAGTTACACTTCCCCAGAATATTTCCTAACAGGAAAGATACCCAACCCAGCTTGAGGTATCCTAACAAAGGAAAACTAACTGGAGTAATAGAATTGTGCATACGTTCATTAAATGCTAACGATAACATCATAATTCTCAAGCATGATTATACCACAAAGGATTGAACAAAATTCCTTCTCAACGGTATAAAATATCTGAAGTTCTCAATTCCAACTCATTTAAAACATTCAAAGATAGCTCACGAAATGCAATCTTGTATTAAATTTTAGAATAGACAAATATAAAAATTCACACAACATCATAAATGCCTAATTCTCTAAATGCCTATAAGAGAAATAACAAGAAACAGAATATTTCATGGAATTGTGCTACATAATACAACCACATTCTATTTTGAAAATATAACATTATCGTGGGCATTCAAAGACATACATCATAAAACCAGATTCCATTTCGGACATATAGAAAACATGATAGCGATAACTAAATAAGAGGACACCTCGCTACTCTAATACAACTCTTCCTAATTTCAAGCATTCTCAATACATGCAATGTGCATCATGAAAAATAAATCATACTTACAATGGTCAAACATCTTTATAAGCTCTTTAGTCTTCATCAGTAACACATCTAAAATTCACAATGAATTATGATCTCATTTTCTTACTTTTATAAGTGGACTTGCAATGATAGCTATTCATATAGAAATATTGTTAATCCCATCCATGCAGAAATACCTTTTCTTGCCTTAAATTCTCTAGGAACTCTAGCTATCCATTTACTCCTCTTGAGTCATGAAGATACACAATCATAGTATAATTATAGAGGGTCTTTTAAGAAAAATAATTAAATGATTAACTCAATGGGGTAACATTTCTATTTCATATTAGAATATATTTACATATGTATTATATATAAAGATAAAATAAATCTCATCTCTTTGTACTAACAAAATTACTTTCTAGTCAAAGTTTCCCCAAATGAATCAATTCTACCAATGGGAGGGATAAATATGATAAATGGTCAACACTAAAATTTAAAAGGGATGAGAATTATTGAACTACTAAGCTCATATTAACAAGATTGCATCATCTCATCCACTATGTAGTAATTTCCTTTCATGTGCACCATGTTATCTACAATTTTAATAGAAATAAAATCCATGCCCAAATTAAGGAATTATTTTGGAAAAATCTAGCCATACTACAACTAAAATCAAATATGAAATCTTTGAGGAAAATAGGCACTTTACAGATGCCTTTTGAATTTATAAAATAAATAATAAACTCTTTTATTCAATATTCTTTTTTAATTACTGCTCTTGTGACATGTGCTCTCATGGAATCTGAAACTATTTGAACCAAAATAAGATGGTTATGAGAAGAGAGAAAGGACATGGGAAATGGAGATGCAACGTGCCATAATTATGATCCCAAATTGTTACACGTGTGCGAGCATACCTTATGGCAAAAAAAAATGCATGGGTAGAAAAATAGTTAAGATTTCCAGAATTAATGCCAAGACAAAGACTAGCGATTTCTGCCAAATCGGGCACATAGAAAGACCAAATATTAAAGCACCGCAAAATAAAATGGGCCAAGAGTCAGATCCAAAACTCATAGATTTTGTGATTGAGATACCACTACAAAAGTGATAGCCTATTGCTAAGAAGAAGATAACAATAACCCATGAAGATAGGTGCAAGTTTGCTACATGAGTAGGTAGTGAGACCAAATGCATCAACAAACATAAATCATTCAAGCTATGCATGAAAAAGTTAGAATTTCACAGCTAAATCAAACACCAGTTAACCCAAACAAAAATTTGAATTAAAGATACAATATTCGGGTCACTAGAAGAAGTCTGAGCAATTATAGTGGCCATATATTTACATTACTTTTGTTCAAACTTATTGATATTTTGGCATAGGGTTTTAATGTTCGTAACAGATACTTAGAGGAGACATTTATACAAAGTCCATTTGTAATAACCACTTTCAGTTATGAGACGGCTATCATTTCCATTGTCCCCTTATCTGATAGGCTTCTTTGCAGGACATATATAACATTGAATCAACCAAGGTTAAAGAAAAAGAGAGAGAAGCATATCATTCGTTCTATTTTTAGAACATAAATCTTCGCTCCAATGATGCAAAAAGATTTGAATCCTCTAGAGTTATGACTTTTAGTCACGTAAGTTGATCTATTATTCATAGTGCCTTCTAATTCAGCGTGTCAAGATGTAATGAAAACTTCAATATAAGATTTAGAGTGGTGGATATGTGTTCCAAATGTGACTACACAACAAAGCTATTAGCTATCTATGGGGTCTACCTTGGTTTCTTTTTGCACCTATATCTCATTTTATATCAACACCATGTTTAAATCATCATATAATTGAAGATACATAATATGGGTGTTCGAAACTCAAGCACCATTGGGCTACTCACTACAATAAAACAAAAAAACTCAAGATGGTATTTCATGACCGGTTCCATGCAGGAAGTTGGATTAAAAAATTGATTCGAACTTAAGGAATGGATTCCTCATAAAACACAAAAAATACAAACATTTGGTGACAGTGTGCTACCATGAAGCACTTCTATAAACAAGAAGCTATAGAAAAGATTTCTAATAACTGAAACTCACAAACGCCTCATAAAAGAATAAGATTTGCACATAAATTTATATACCCTAGCATTGGTCAATTGTAGAACGATCCCAGACAGATTTTTCATTCATGTTATACTAAATTCTCAACTTATAGCTCTGTCACTAATCAATTAAGGAGGAAATATGAGAACCTGGAGTGTTCAATTTCTTTCTTTCCTTGGATGAAAAATGATACTTTCCCCATTCCTTAGGTATTCCAACTTCGTTTATTTTCTCTACGCTAGTGCAATCCCCATTTTCTCTGCTATTTTTTTAAACATTGAATACCTCATCTCCAAAATGAAGAGATTGTTCCCCTCCCATTTTTGTTGTTGTTTTCCCTTAATTTCCACTACTTTAAAATAATTTTTCCACCGTATTACTGATTACCTTTAAAAAAGTTTTGTTATAATATCAGATTATTGATTTATTTATTTTTATTTAATAATAACAATATAAAATTAATATTATATTCACTATGTCAAATAAAATCAATTAAATAACTATGAAAAAATTGCTGGTTGTGACATCCTTTCCCCTTTAAAAATTGCATCGTCCTGATGCATCAATTGTGCAATTCATCAACCATCTAATATTAACCAAATTCATATTCATTACGGTAAAATAATCTCATTAACTAAGGCTATCTATCCTTTACTTTTATATTCTTCAAACAATGCACATGGTCAATTGTTAACAATTTTAGCTATCTTGGTGCATTCTAACCACATTTTCGCAAACATTTCTGATTCATCTACAAGCACATTCATCAAAATCATATTTTCCAATACAATATAAACAAATAATTTCAGAAAGCATAATTAAGATTTTTAAAAAAAATGTACATGTACTTCATTAATCATTTGAAAAATAATTTCTATGTTAGTGTGTAAATTTCATTACCATCTGTTAGCTTTACAAGGTTAGTCTACCTATCTCGGAAAATATCTGTCTTTCTTGTGGGGTATTGTTCCATCTATTAAATTCATAAGAACAACACGAAAGCATCAGTTCATGTCGTTATCACATTCAAAATCAAAACCTAACATTCTCTTACTTCAATGCTTTCAGAAATAAATCTGCATAATACCTTAAAATCACAACAAAGCACACACATACATGTGCTTACTTTACCATACCTTGGCATCACATTGAATTTAACCATATTATTGGATACTTGATATGAAATTCTTGTCATACTCATATATATACACTCACAATATTTTTAGTTCATTCACAATGTCAATACCTCAAGGAGAAAATATTTCAAATTCCAATATCAAGAGACAACATAATCATGTCAAGATTACAATTTCTTAACTTAACTTAGCTTGAGATCACAACTTGGTCATAAGTAACTAAAATAAATCATTCATACATACCATCTAACATGTGGTACTCACTAAGTGAGAAAATCATCCATGCATACTCACAAATCACATGTAAAGATTAGTGGATCCACTTTTTCCATTAATGTGACCTAGGCCCTCATGCCCATCTTGTCACAATAATATTTCAAAGAGAAATCTTAACTCATTTCATCATAACAAATATTTTTTCATCTCTCAAACAATGTGAGTCAAATAAATGTTACATCTTAACATAAATAAGCATTCATAATTTCAGCTATGTAACTATGCTTAATCCAAGCATAAGCACGAGATGTAATCTTTTACAGCACATATATGGCCTTCTCTCCATGTATCCATCAATGGTAGGTAAATAGATAATAAAAGACAGAAACATGGTTGAGGCACTTTTCTACCCAACCACAAAGCTTTACACTTCCTTGGGATTCTACCTACTCGCAGAATTCCCAACTCTGCAATGCTTAGCAGCCTGGAAATAAATAAATAAATAATAGGAAGGGAGTATCTTAGTGTCGCCTGATGTACTTGCTTTTAATTGTTACCATGAATATTAAATTCCTAATAACCAGGATATGGAAGAGAGTTTGTTACCATAGATTTATTATGTCAATAAATCTTGCTAGGCTTGTTCAGTTCATTATTATGAACCACTAGCTTTGGTCAAAGCCTTTAATATAATAGTGAACCTGAGAAAGAGGATCACCTTCTCTATTTCCCTTTAGCTTATCCATATTCAACACCCATATTGAAAGGTAATCTTTCCAAATGCACATACATAGTAAGTAAAATGATGCAACTTAGGCATACCATATCTTTTATTTTCATACAATAATGCATTAAACAACAAGTTTGGAAATCACACAAAAAGTTAACTAGTCAAAGGAATTATTTATTTCATCATGAACAATCTCATACATCATAAACAATCACATAATTCAACCCAACTGATCAAAATAAAACAAAATAAACAAGAAGAAGGAGGTGTCGACCATTTTGTGAAGACACCAATAGTGCATCAACACAAAACAATTCTATTCCAATTTAATCAAGATATTTCGACCTACTCACCGAACATAAAGTATATAAAGTTCAAATACCTCAAATATAATATTACGCAATGGATCATGCATAATGACCATGTGCTAGTAATATCATACTAGGTCCATAAAATGTACTCTTCTCATGAACTCCATCATCTCATGGGTATCCATGCAATGCTCCTCATAGCATTAAAAATTCCATTAATGCATATTTATCAATGTTAATAATTTCATGCAATGCACATCTACTATTCACAACCATGTTGACATGCCAATGCACTTTGAACATTTCATAAGTGATAAAGCATATTTCAATAAAAATATGAACGCAAGAATAAGAATGGTATGTTATTCGCAATCTACTCCTTTATACATTCTATCAATGTTCCATGTTGAACATGATAGAGAACATCACTTCACAACACATGAATAGAAACATAAAACACGCAACCCTAGCCACCTCAAGATCATAAGAAATCTCAAATCAAAGTTCAGAAATTTCAATTCAAACTCTCAAAAGTTGTGTGCAAAATGAATAGAATAAATGTAAACAGGAACCACGTTTGATAGATGAACCAAACATTTGGTGGCTAGATAGTCACAAGAAAACTATAAAAAATTCAAGCTAGCCCTTCATCACTTTCAAATTTCATCAAATCTGAAAAATAACATAACCAATTGAAACTCAAATCACATATATAGAGTGACTAACACTAGCCAAAATGAAGGATTAGAAGCAACACAACACCTTCCATCCAAGGTGTGCTAAAGAACATGACCAAACACCTAGGAAGCATATTTCTCAAGGCTTACATTACTATTTAATAACACCTGTGATTGGTTCATGCACCATAAACTTGATAATTCTATCTCTTTCTTTTTTCAATCTCATGCAATGCAAAATGAGACATGTAACTACATTCACAAAATTTTCTAAAATTTCCTTTTTGCACATGACATGCTAGGTTCTTTTATGAAGAATTCCATGAAGGTTTAGTATCATAATCCTTTTCTCAAATGATATATGCCATCATTTTATTTTTTAACCTTGTATTACACATGCAAAACGTGTCACTTGTTCAATACCATACATATTTTTATTTATCATTTATCACAAACCAAGTCTTAATTTTTTTCAGGCACTCATGTCCTTAGTGTAAAATTCAACCATCAATCAAATTCAAAAATAAATCAAAGAGATTTTCTTTCTTTCATGCTTCACACATGCGGAAAAATAGGCATTTTAACTTTAAGTACATCACTCAGACTATATATTTCATAGTTTTAATTTTTTGGTCAAATATAATAGTTTTAAAAATATTTCCATCTTTTACAATTTAGAGAGGAAGAAATAAAAACCAAGAAGTATCACACACATAAGAGGTAATGCCCTGAAATTGATTATGTTGGATTACTAAGCGAAGGGGTGAATTAGATAAATTATTGGAAATACAATATGGGAAAGCAAGATGCTGAGAGGGTGGTGGTGAATCAGATCTTCAAATTTTACTCTTAAAACAAACTGATCCACAATCATACATAAATGTAACTGATCTATCATCTAGAAGCATTCATGACAGTAAATAAATAACACAAGACACAAAATTTTGGTAACCCAGATACCCAATAAGGTAAAACTGGGGTGGGGATGACACCCACAAAATCTTCACTACTGCAGCAACAAAGTGTGCATGTTAGGGCTACAAGATTGAATCACAATATGTAATCTACCTGGTTAAAGGTCTACCTAGTTGAGAGCTACAGATCATTACAATCTACCTTGTAAAAGGATTTAACCTTACAACAAAGTAAGCACTCGGTTAAGAGATTTAGAAAGGTCTGTTAGAACCACTCTATTAAGAGATTTCACCTAATACACTTGTTAGAATGTTTCAAGATGTGATCCTTCTACATGCACTCTGATGCTGATAATAGATCTCATCTTTTCAATACCTTCTATGATCTAATAATCTAATATATCTTTACTCTACTACTCACTACACTTGCACTCTGCTAGATCTATGCTTCCTCTATGAAAACAACTCTTCACACATCTCTCATGTACGCATACAATTTTTCTCAGTACTCTTTCAATTAGGGTAAGAAGAAATCTTCATATACTTCATAGATCTGGCAATTAAACCTAGATCAATGATAAAGATCAAATTCTTATGCCGCTTAGGAAATCCAATTTTCTGATTGGCTCCATGCCACGTAGTGGGATCAAATAATTAAATGCGTCATTATCCCATTGAAAATATTAAATTCTTAGATAAGTCCACCCAAAATAGTTTACCTCAAAATTGGTGTCAATTCTGACATACATAAGAAAACTGTCTTGCTCGACACAAAAAGACTCTGGCGCTTGGAGTGAACTAAACTTGGTAACCATGTGACTTGGCAACTATTATTTGCTCGACAATGACTGTGTATGATATCTCGGCCTATACTAGATAGCTTAGCCACAGTGATGACCGGCTAAAACTGCCTAGATAAATGACTAAGAGTGGGACACTAATGATCAACAAAACTTAGAGATCAACAATCTCCCCCTTTGATATTAGTGGAAAAAACACTTATAATTTACATTCACAAAATTTTCCTAAGTACACAATGTAATCCCCCTTAGATTATACTTCATACTTCATAAATTATCTACATAATATACATGCCTTCAGCAAAGATATTTATACCTATTTTTGCACATCTTTTTTTGTTTCTTATCATTTTCCTATTTCCAGTCCTGTTTCCCCATTTTTTTGTCACGGATAGTTGTGGGGGTTAAGTTGTATTTGTCCAAAAATGGTTTATGAAGTTATAAAATCAATGCAAAAGATGTATCCCAACTATCCTTAACAAACTTTGTTAGAGTAGGTAAAACCCTATTCTCCCAAGAACGCCTGCATGCATAACCTGTTACATGGAAGAAGTAAAGAACAGAAGACAGGAAGAATCTATGGAGACCAAAAAGCCAGAGGCATCATATACACAAGAAAATAATATATTAACAATTTGTTTCAAGATGTTACAATCCGATGAGAAAAAACTTCATACAAAAAACAAAGAGGTGAATCCTTATAAAAGGAATCACAAAACCCTAAAAAGGAAAACCTAAGGTTAGCTTTAAGCAACTAGAGTGAATAGGTGAGTTAGTAATGAGATCATAATGATTTAATTAATAACCCAAGAGACTATTACTCTAACACCCCCCCTTAAGATAAGCTTAGGGAGAAGCAAAAACCTAGGAGACTACTGCATAAAGAAGGAAAGAAGGGTCCCGGCAACAAGCCCTGATCATGTACCCAAGTACAAGAAATAAACTAGATGAAGGAAATAAAGCCTCCAATCTAGGGAAATGTCCCAAAGAAAGGAACAAGAAAGAGAAAGAAGCATCTGCGAAGCATGAAGCTGTAAACACTGTCAGAAGTAACTGCTGGAACCCCCACTGAAAAAGTGCATGACCAGGTAGAGAAGACAAAGTCTGAAGAGCTGATCAATTGAAGAGGTGACCTCCAAAAGTAGGAATGAATGAGTGTCTATATAGTAGATGATCCATCTCACCGAAATGCATAGGTGCCTAGCCACTGCATCTGCCTAGTACATAGGAAAAAAAATAGAATACGTAGATCACTCAACCGAACCAAGGAAGCAATAGAGCCAACAGGTGAACCCCCCCCCATAATGCTAAATAGGGAGATTGGTGACAGGAACATTGAAATGCAATGCAAGAAAAATCTGCAGAAAGAAGAATCAGGAACACCAACAGTGCAACAGAAGTACAAGAATAGGATAAAGGGCAGTGTCACCGACACACAACATGGGCTAATGTCATGGAAGGTACTCTCACTTGACAAAGGTGGATGAGCACAAAATGGAAAAATATCATAACCCCCCATGGCACTTTATAACTAAGTGCGAGTATAAACAAACACAAGGTGCTCGAAATCCCAGATATGCAAAAGTAGGCACTTTATCTCAGTGCGTTTACAAAAAATAGAAAGCTATAGAAGAGAAGCATACAATACTCAGAAGTCAGAATGAAGAGTGAGCCAGAAGAATAGAAGAAGAGATCCCAGGACCTGTAGAACCCAAGTAATCTACTAGAGTGTGAAAATAAAAAACTCAGAGGAGAGAGAACCTAGAGAAGAATCTATAAAAAAGATCCCTACAACTGAAAAGCTCACTGAACCAGCTTTCTAACGATATCTGGTTT
>MU226850.1:391746-409081 GCA_018584345.1 Thuja plicata
TATATATTATTGAGACTTTTCTTTTTAAGTTTTACTAAACATAGGTTGTCTGACCATTTAGCAACTTCTCTGTTCGATGCTTCTGGAAAAATAGTAAATTAGGGGAAAAAAATTATTAAAAATATCTAGGAAATAGGTATTTATGTTACCTTTCTATCAAAAAAAGAATAAATGACTTTCGATATATAGAGATAGAGTTAGAGCGATCAAAGTGAACCTATGTCCAAATTATAATTAATGTCACTTCATAACTCAATAAACTATTAAATATTCAACCAAATTGAATGAAACCAAATGGATTCCCTAGATATTTGTGTTACAAACCTAAATTCAAAATAATTATGTTCTTATCAGTTTTATAAAAAAGTTATGTTGATCAAAGTAAGTGTCACTCCTGAAAAATCGTGATTTTTTACAAAAATAATTTTTGAAGGAGAAGGAAAAATGGATACAAATAAATTCCAATTTTTTTAAAAAATATATATTTATAAACTAGAAAAAAATGCTAAAATTCACTAGTTTACATCATCTTCAAATTCTTAATGGTTTTATGACAATAGATGTCCGAAAGCAAAGTTTTTTTTTTAGAATGTTCAGTTCAGTGTCAAAGTTGGCCAAAAAGTGGGACACTGTTTTGTGAGATCACACTCCTCGGTCTTTTCTCAAGCATACTCGACAGTGCCTTAGTTTGAACTTTTTTTCTCTTTCCTGAACTTCTCTAACCAGCATTCTTCTTTGTATACACCTTTGTTGACTCATCTTGTGCAGAAATAGTTGATGCCCTTTTCCTAGGTCGATTAGCAATAGGAGGGGTAGCCTTAGGTTTTTATTGACTTGGTTTAGTTTCCTTGGAAAGTACTGGCTGCTTCCCTTTTCCTTTCACAGTGATATCCTTTTTAGGTTCACTCTCTTCTTCTTCACTAGACATATCTTCTCCATGTCCTATTGACAAACCTAAAGGTGCATCCTCTACTTCTTCATCACTCTCAATTCCAACCATCTTCTTCATATTTTTGACAATCTTCTTCCTTTTCCTCTCCATAGTGTCGACCTTAATATCCATAGAGATTTTGGACTTTGCTTCTTCATAGTTTCCAAAATGTCTTACTGCACTATCAATTTCCTCTGCCAATAGAATTGTTATAGCTGCAGATGTCTCATCAACATTCACTTTATAAGGTAATGGGCTTAGCCATGATACCCTCAGTACTATTTCCTGCACATAGGTGAAATCTGTGTCTACTAGGAAACAAACATCCTCATAATGTTTCTCAACAAGTGATCTAGTAATTGTACTCCTCAATCTCATCTTTTTCTTGAATTCAAAAAAATATGTTCCCATCATATTGTCAAAATTATCACCTAACTACTGAATAAATGCATTGATTTTATGTGTGATAGGTCTGTCCATTTTCCACACTATGTTTCAAAAAGTAGGAAATGTATTTTGTATGTAGAAAAAGATACAAGTGAGCACAGATCCAAACTTACATATTGAATTCTTTGCCTTTCTGATTGAAGAAAGGCTTTCAGCTAATTGCATCAGTTGAAGCTCGGTAAGGTCATAAGTATGATCCTTTTACACAATCTTCCAAGCTTGGTCAATTGCAATGCAAGGGACACTATCCAATCGGCTCAACTGATAAAACTTATGAGCAATAATCTTAACTACAAAATCAAGCTCCAAATCTGTGATATTAGAGATCGTCATCCCTCTTTTGTTCCAAATAGCTCCTATGAATTCTTCTATGTTTTCCTTACTTGACATCTCATTATCCCCTTCCCGTTAAGAATTGGATAACCAGTTACACGATGGATGATTTCCTTTGTAATTTTAATTGGTCCATTTTCTTTCCATATGTTCATCTCATGTACACGACTCAGAACAATCTTGATCCATTCCATTCTAAAATCCTTCAGAATGTCTAGGGCACGAGTTAACCCTTTCTTCGCTAAATGTTTGTGTTCATCTTTTAGGGCTCCATCTTTGTACAATTTGCTGAAAGATTCTCTTAGTTTGTGATGGCCAACTTCACTTATCTTGAAAATATAGCACAACCTAATATCATGAATCATGAGTAACTTAGGTGGAATCGATGATAGGGCTCCAATTAGATCACTTTGGATGGCACTCTCAGGAACTTCTTAGAAATTAGGAGGTGCATAGGTGTTGCTCCTTACCAATTGAACGTTTAGCAACTCCTTCTACATGCTCTTCGCTGTTGTGGAAGAACTAGTGGCCATGATTCTGATTGAAATAGAGTTTCAAAAGATGATGAATAGAATACCTTGATAGATGTCAAAATTTGCACTTTTACTCAGGGTAGCTGATGACACATTGTAGAAGTCTTTAAAAGATCTTTGCAGAAATCAAGTTCACAAATTGCTCCAACACTTTGTAAAATTCTCAATCGCAAGGTAAAATAATAATAATAATAATAATGAATGGCTCATTTCTTTATAGGCTCCAAAGGTTAAAATTTAGGTTTGCAATAAATGTTTTGTTCATTGAGTGAGTGCCAAACAACTGTCCTTGGATGACTCACAAAACTTGTCTATCTCTCAGTCACAACCCATACCAGCTCGACATACACTAGAGAACTCGGTCTCAGTGTACAGTAACATTATTGCTTGACACCTATAGTGCATATTGACTTTGCTAGGTACATGTTTCAAAATTATGTCCTGATACATTGCAACATATGTAGATATGGACTTTTGCAATTTATATGTTAGGAAATGATAAAAGATATTAGATATAAACACAGTTCCTTACATACCTTTCTTTCTTAATTAGTGATGGTGTGATCACCTGATCCATTGGATTGGGTGTCCTCGACTTCAGTAGCTTCATTCTTGCTCGGTTATGCTTTTCTTACCCATGTTTGATTCATCTGTCCTCAAATTTCCTCAATAGTAGGAGCAGGTACCCTTGTCTTGCAATCCTTCCTAGTGTGACTGATTTTTAGACAATTATAGAAAACTAGGCTTCCATTCATCCAACTCTTAGATTTTCCTCTGAAATGTGTCCTTGTGCAATTTTCTAGAACATGCCCATACACATCACACTAGTGATGATTATGCCATGTGTTGTAATCCCAATTGTAATTGTTACCTTTCCTTGGTACTTTTGCTTGTGTATTTGATGTCCATTGTTGTTTAGCATCAGATCTGCAATCTTGTGCTCTATGTCCAAATTTTTGACAATTGTAACAATACCCATTGGATCTAGGTGTGGGAGGTGCAATATTTTCCTTTGCCCAACATTCATGTTCTTGATGTCCAAAATTCTTATAGTTAAAGCAATAACCATTAAGCTTAGGTTTAGGATTGGACTTACCATTCTTGCTTTGGCAGATGTTTGCAGTGTGTCCTAGTTTTCCATAGTGATGACATATAGGCTTGTTTTTCTTTGTCTTTACATTCCTCTTTTCACCAATCTCAGATGATTCTCCTTTCTCTGTAGATGTTTGTTGTTCGATGTGACCTAATCTAGAAGAATCTCTAGATCTCTTGACGCTTCCATCAGATTTTCAAAATGATTCAAAGCTTCATTGGGTCTGTTCAATCTTTCATTTAGTTCTTTGTCTGATCTCAATTCATCTTTCAATTGGCTGTTCTTAGATCTTAGAATCACAATTTCTATGTCTTTCCTACTGATCTCCTGATTTTCAAGTGGCAGTTGATTCACCATGTCAAACTGATTATTTGTCATCATTTGTACTTCATGTGTCATTTCATCAATTCTAATAGTCATCATTCTTTTGTCTTCTTTATCCATAGCTTTGTCATCTTCAGCTTTCTTCTTTTCTTCCACTACTTCACATAGTCTTACTGTTTGCATTTATTTTTCTCTTTTTTGGTTTTTAACTTCTTCACACAATGTATTATTTCTTTCTAGTTGATCTAAAATTGCTGCATCGCTCTCAGTAGAGTTTCCATTTTAAAATAGGCTTGCACTGTCTTCTTCCTGATAATGACTATCATTCATTTTTTTTGCCAAATCTTTCCTAGATATCAAGGACTTTCTCAATTCCTGTCTTGCTATCTCAAGCTGATGTAATGCTAGCTGAATTTCAATCTTTTGATTCTCAATGACTTTACCCAATTTGTAAATCTCCATCTGAAGATATGTACTTCTCAAGATGATTAAAACCTTTTGTAGGAGAACTGAGTTCTAATACCAATTGTTGGAAATACAATATGGGAAAGCAAGATGTTTAAAGGGGGGTGAATCAAATCTTCAAATTCTTCTCTTAAAACAAACTGATCCACAATCATACATAAATATAATTAATCTATCATCTAGTAGCATTCATGATAGTAAATAAATAACACAAGAAACAGAATTTTGGTAACCTAGATACCCAATAAGTTAAAACTGGGGGGGGGATGACACCCACAAAATATTCACTACTACAACAATAAAGTGTGCCTGTTAGGGCTACAAGATTGGATCACAATATGTAATCTACCTGGTGAAAGGTCTACCTGGTTAAGAGCTATAGATCATTATAATCTACCTTGTAAAAGGATTTAAACTTACAAAAAAGTAAGCACTCAGCTAATAGATTTAGAAAGGTATGTTAGAACCACTCTGTTAAGAGATTTCACCTGATACACTTGTTAGAATGTTTCAAGATCTGATCCTTTGATATGCACTCTGATGCTGATAATGGATCTCCTCTTTTCAATACCTTCTCTGATATAATAATCTGATATATCTTTACTCTGTTTCTCAATTCACTTTCACTCTGCTAGATCTATGCTTCCTCTATCAAAACAACCCTTCGCACATCTCTCATGTACTCATACACTCTCTCAATACTCTTTCAATTAGGGTAAGAAGCAATCTTAATATACTTTACAGATTTGGCAATTAGATCTAGATCAATGATCAGGATCAAATGCTTATGCCACTTAGGCAATCCAATTTTATGATTGGCTCCATGCCACGTACTAGGATCAAATAATTAAATGTGTAATTATCCCATTGAAAATATTAAAAGCTTAGATAAGTCGGCCCAAAATAGTTTACCTCAAAATTGGTGTTAATTTTGACATACATAAAAAAAATGTCTTACTCGGCACAAAAGAATCTGGTGCTAGGAATGAACTTAACTTGGTAACCATGTGACTCGGCAAATATTATCTTCTTTGAAACAACTATGTTGGATAGCTCGACCTATACTGGATACTTCAGCCGCAGTGATGACGAGCTAAAACTACCTAGATAAATGACTAAGTGTGGGATACTAATGATCAACAAAACTTAGAGATCAACAATCTCCCCCTTTGATATTAGTGGCAAAAACACTAATCATTTACATTCACAAAATTTTTCTAAGTACACAATGTACCCCCCTTAGATTATACTTCATACTTCATACGTTATCTACATAATATACATGCCTTTAGCAAAGATATTTATACTTGTTTTTGCACATCTTTTTTTGTTTCCTGTCCTTTTCCTATTTCTAGTCCCGTTTCCCCCTTGTTTTTGTCACTGATAGCTATGGGGGTTAAGTTGTATTTGTGCAAAAATGGTTTATGAAGATGTAAAATCAATGCAAAAGATGTATTCCAACTATCCTTAACAAACTTCATAACCTCCAACTTAACTTCTAACTCGGCAGCTAGACTTACCAAACTATCTGTAGTACAGAGATGAGAATCTCTCTTGACCAATTCTCATGCAGTTGTGAGTTCCTTCTGAATAACCTCCAAATGAGATATCAAATTAGCCTAGATTTTTATCAGTTTGGCCCTGATACGGCCATCTTTAGCCATAAGCTTGACTAATCTCCTCTGTCCATGAGTGAATCTATCAAAATGGATGGAGCTAGAACTAGCATCCATGCTCAATGAACTTGCTATTGACTTCATATCTAAATGCAACTTCTCAATAAGCTGTTGATTCTTCTTTGTAAAGAATGTATCATCACATAATCTTTTGTATAATGAAAAGACATTATTTACAACTTCCTCAATAATCTCAACAAGAGAAGAAAGTTCAAATTGTTTGTTGGTAATCTCTCCAGATATCTTCTCCAAGAATTTGTTCTCAAATCTTCTCTCATACCATTACATCAATTTGTCATTGGCCTCAATATTTTTGTCATTCACTTTCTGCACAATGTGAACTAACTATTCTAGTATTTGTGCTTGTTCATTTATATCTTTCATATCAAAGGCTTTAACAAAAATATCCTTTATGTCATGCACAACTTGCTTTTTCTTTTGTTCCCTCTTCATTTCCTCTTGTCTCTTCTTCCTCTTCAATAGGTCTTGAAGGGTCTAAATCTGCTCATATGTCAAACTCTCAGGATCCCATTTAGGAATCACAATGACTTCATCCAATATGGCCTTTAAGCGTGGTGACTTTTTCTTGTTTAGCTTCCTCTTCTTGAGTTCTGGTCAGCTTGAACTTTTCTCAGGTTCTTTGATCTATTTTCCTTTGTCAGTATCAATTTCAATTACTGCCTTCATCTAAGTCACGATTTCCTATAGATCAGGTATACTTTCTATTTTGGGTCTAGTGGGAGTAGATGTTGCACAATGTGGTAGATCCACCAATATTTATATAGCCTCTTGTTCTATAGGTTTATTTGAAATTTCTTCCATCTTATCTCCAGTCTCTAAATTTTTTTGTACAACCTCTTAAATAGGTGGTTTATTATTGATTACCTCCTTTTGTACTTCTATCTATTTCTCAGCCTTAGTTGTATGAATGGGTGATTCCAAACCTGTGTCTCTAGGCACATTCTGATCCTCGGTCTCCACATTGTTGTTCTCTCCAAGTGTAGTGTAGATGGGACTATCCATTTCTCAAATCTACAGTTTTCCCATCTCCTTTTTTCTCTTATGGTTCTGTCTCAGTCTCTGGTTTATCAGTAGCAGTTTCTTCTTCCATTTCCTTTGGATCTGAGGTGCCTTCACCTTTCTCATCAGTCTTCTTAGTGATTAACCCAAAAAATTTCTTCCATATTCTGGTGCTCTGTTAAACTACTCCAACATCATTCTTCAGTATTGGATAGGCTCTTTGTTTAGGAACAAAACTCCTTTGATATTGTTCAATGAATTTTTCTATATGTATCTTGGTTAGATCATGGATAACCTTAGCTAGTGTTCCTTCCCTTATTTGTCTTTCGATCATTAAAGCATGCTGCCACTTTTGTGATAAAATATCATAAAGGTCTGTAGGAATAAGATTTCTTGTTTCTATAGGTATCATCTTGTATGTACACATCATATCTAGCAATGCTTCCTCAATCTTGTGCTTGTTTTCTATGCTTTTCTTCCCATACTTGGTAAATTTAAATCTTGCTAAACCAGCTGTACTCCTAATATTTTTGCATACCTCATCAATATTGTTCATTGATTTATGTGATGTTGTAGGTATGTTCTTAGGTTCTTCAGTATCTATCTTCTCCTAATCTTCTTCTTCTTCCAAGATTAGTTTTCTCCTCGGTCTTTTCTCAAGCATTCTTGGTAGTGACTTAGTTTGAACTTGTTTTCTCTTTCCTAAACTACTCTCACTAGCAATCTTCTTTGTATAGACCTTTTTTGACTCATCTTGTACAGAAATAGCTGATGCCCTTGTCCTACAATTAGCAACAAGAGGGGTAGCATTAGGTTTTTCTTGACTTGGTTTAGTTTCCTTGGTAACTACTGGTTGTTTCCCTTTTCCTTTCACAGTGATATCCTTTTTAGGTTCACTCTCTTCTTCTTCTTCACTAGACATATTTTCTCCATGTCCTATTGACAAACCCAAAGGTGCATCCTCTACTTCTTCATCACTCTCAATTCCAACCATCTTCTTCAGATTTTTGACAATCTTCTTCCTTCTCCTCTCCATAGTTTCAGCCTTCAAATCCATAGAGATTTTGGACTTTGCTTCTTCATGGTTTCCAAAACATTTTGTTGCACTATCAATTTCCTTTGCCAATAGAGGTGTTATAGCTGCAGATGTCTCATCAACATTCACTTCATAAGGTAATGGCCTTAGCCATGATACCCTTGGTACTACTGCCTGCACATAGGTGAAATTTGTGTCTACTAGGAAACAAACATCCTCATAATGTTTCTCAACAAGTGATCTAGGAATTCTACTCCTCAATCTCATCTTTTTCTTTAATTCAACAAAATATGTTCCCATCACATTGTCAAAATTATTACCTAACTTCTGAATAAATGCATTGATTTTCTGTGTGATAGGTCTGTCTATTTTCTAAACTATGTTTCCAAAAGTAGGAAACTTATTCTATATATAGAAAAATATACAAGTGAGTAGAGATCCAAACTTACATATTGAATTCTTGGCCTTTCTGATTGAAGCAAGGTTCTCGGCCAATTGCATCATTTGAAGCTCGGCAGGGTCATAAGTATGATCCTTTTACACAATCTTCCAAGCCTGGTCAACTGCAATGCAAGGGACACTGTCCAGTCAGCTCGAATGATAAAACTTATGAGCAATAACCCTAACCACAAAATCAAACTCCAAATCTATGATAGTAGAGATCATCAGCCCTCTTTTGTTCCAAACGGCTCCAGTGAATTCTTCTATGTTTTCCTTACTCTGACATCTCATTGTCATCTTTGCGTTAAGAATTAGATAACCAGTTACACAATGGATGATTTCCTTTGTAATCTTAACTGGTCCATTTTCCATCCATATGTTCATGTTATGTACACAACTTTGAACAATCTTGATCCATTCCATTCTGAAATCCCTCAAAAATTCTAGGGCATGACTTAACACTAATGATCAATAAAACTTAGAGATCAACATAAATATGATTCTTAATACTTAAATACTTAACTATGATTCAACTCGGTAGGATAAACAATAGTTGCCACTTAATCACCAAATATCTCAAATAAATTAAGCACTAACTTGCATAACCAGTGAACAACATGCACATGAATCATTCAACACATTTGACAACAAATTTAATAAGAACACCCAATTTGGGAAAAACCTATGTGGGAGTTTTCACCCACAAATGAAAATACTCTTTTGAAGTATGCTCGTTTAAAAGCTTATCCTATTAAACATTGCAATTCATATTTTCTAAATGTGACCCTCTTAAGGGATTTACCTCAAACCCATTAAGATCTTCACCCTGTTAGGAGTGCCCTAGTTAGAGGGCTTTGAACACTCTTTTAAAATGTCACCATTCTCAAGGATTTTACAAAAGACTATTAAGTCCACTCGGTTAAAAGATTTTGCTGTTACAAATGCAAATAAGAAATAGTATGTAAATGATCTGTAAAACTACAACTACCTCTTGCTTGATTAGATCCCTTTATGCTCTCTCTAACTACTGACATCAACACTTCATTAATCTCTTCACTTAGACTCAGATTTATCACTTCTTTTCTGTTCACTTCATCACTCGGTAGCACTTCAACACTCCAACTTGCCAGCCATTTTTTCTTCGAGTTTATCCTTTAAAAATACTCTATTGTTTCCTCTTAATCTACTTGATTAGGTTTTCCATCAATCATGCTCATTTGTTAAATTAGCTTTTCTAAACTAATTCAGTGAACTTGAAACTCGATTAGCCACTTCAGCATCACCTTGGAGCTTGCACTACTCTTGGAAATAAAACTTTTACTTTTACCGCTTAATCTATAACATAGATTTATTCCTTGAATTTGCTTGTGCTTAGATATTATAACAACTTTTCTTTTCATTCTTGGAATCCTCCAGATTGTTGTAGCATTGTATTAAATGTGTTCTTATCCATTTTTTCTTACATCTGTTATGTTCGATGACTAATTCTCAGTTCGGTGCTTCAATGTCTTGATGTCCTGACCAACTTCATAACCCTTTACTAACAGACTCTCTCTTCTCAATAATTTAATTCTTCTGTCTTACCGACTTTCCCAATCTTCTTTACTGACTTGATAAAGTAGAAGCTAGTTATCTCAAGATGATCTTATCATTGTCTGATCTTTATCTATTGCCCAATTAAATCAACTAGGAAAGATATGGCAATTCAATATGAACCAAAAATAAATTACTTGACATCAATGAAACAATAAAAAATGATCTAATTCTTTCTACAATCATGTATACCTCTGATCATGGTCTTCATGATCATCTCTATCAGTTGAGTAAAAATATCCCTCTTTTGCATTGATCGCAACATTGTTCATCTTCTTTACCAGTTGGATCTGTCTTGACTCCCTCTGAGTTGTTTGATCTTGTTCTCCCTCTATGTTCATTCTCTCTCAACATATTTTTGCACATTCTTCCTCTTTCTGTTATTTCAATATGTCATTCTCCCTTAATCTATATATTCATCAATTATTCATTCTCCCTCTTTGACAACAATGCCAAAGGTTCAATCTTTCATCTTGGAAGGGTGAAGCATGGAGGCGACGACAAGCAGGAATAGGGGAGCGGCTAGGGTTTTAAATGATGTAGGGAGTGATGGAGGCACAATAGCAGTGGCAGAATATGATGGTGATGCTGATGGGGATGGGGATCCATGGTGGGTTTGCAGCATACTTTCAGCGCAGTGCACTTGGGTTTTTGCCTTTTAAGAAAAGAGTGCTCGCCATCTTTGTTTGCTAAAAATTGGCTTTTTTTGGTTGAGATCCTTGTCAAGGTGGCTGGCATGGATCATGTGGTAGTGTTTTGTGCACTCCATGGCATTTTTAGGGAGTTTTTTTTCTCCTAGCTCTGTCTCCCCACCTTTGGGTGGCTTTGTGGTCTTCTGGCCAGGATTCATCCTTTTCCCCATTTTGCTTGGCAAAGAGGCTTTGTTGGGTGGTTTGGAGGAGTGGGCTCTTGGGAAATTTCTCTTTGGTTTGTGGCCTCCTTGATGAGGTCTCGTAGCCTTGTTTATGGTGCTACTCGAATGATATTTTTCTTTACCTTATGGAGCAAAGTATGTTGGTGGGGAGCTTCCCCAAGATTTTTAAAGCCAATGTTTTTTGGGCTTTCAATGTTGTCTCTTCTCCCTTTCCCCTATGGACTCCTATGGAGGTGGATGGTTTTTAGGTGACTATGGTTAAGGTCTAGCTTGATTTTCTTCCATCCCTCTCTTCTTCCTTACCTATTGAGGTGGTGGCTACTTATTTTGAGGCGAAGTCTAGCCATGCAGGAAAGATGCATGGTTGTTGGTTGGGGTTTCTACTTTATCTTGGATACCTGATCCAGGGGTTTTGTGGTAGCTAGCCTATCATTCCCATTATTGAGATCTTCATTTACCCTATTGAGGTGGGTGATGCTCCTATTGAGGTGGAGTGGGCTTCTCTTGGTGTTGTCTGGACTAGCAGATGGATAGTTTCTTTTATGGGAAGATCAGAGGTTATTAAGGATTTTCTTTCTTCTTTTTCTCACATTGTTACCTCTTTTGGGTTTGCCTCTAGAGGGAGTCTTTTGGTTTTTGGGACCAAGTCAAAACCCTTTTTGTTTTTGCTAGAAATATTTAAATGTACATTTTTCATTCTAGCTATCCTTTTAGAGGCTACCAATCATGGTGTGGGGAGCTAGATTATTCCCCAGTTCTAGCTTAGGTTGTATCCCTCTTCTCCTAGATAGCGTGGTTGTCTTCTCCTGGCTGTTGTCTAGCTGCTGTGTCTGGGCTACTAGGTTTCAAGTTTATTTTTTATTTGAGTAGCTGATCGTCTAAGTGGGGCTTTAGACCCCCCCAAAATATGAGTGTACATGGTTCAAGGGCCCCTTCAAAACCTGGTTTTTTGGCCCTGTGGTGGCCTATTTCATTTGTTTGTCTCTTTCCTTTCAGTCTAGGTATTATTTCCATTCTTTCACTCTGTTTTGGGTTTTAGGAACCCTTCAACACCTATTTTTCTTAATAAAAAATAATGCCAAAGGTTGATACTCCTAAAAAATTGTTTAGGCAGTAGATCATACCTTGAATGTACTGATAAATCTTTGCATTGAGAATTACTTTACACAACTTTAGACAACACCTAAAGTGTGAAATCTAGCATCAACTCATAAAATAAATATTCTATTGAGTCCTAGAAATTATGCAGCATGCATCTTTTTCTAATGATGTTTGGATATGGGTAGGACCCCTAACTTACCTCAGAGATACTCAAAATCATCATTCGATAGTGGTTTAGTGAATATATTGGCTAATTTCTCTTTTGAACTCACATACTCCAACATTACCTTAGATTGTCTTAAAATTTCTCTCTCAAGTAATGATACTTGATAGATATGTGCTTGGTCTTAGAATGCATTACCAGATTCTTTGATATGTTTATAGCACTTGTGTTTTCACAAAATCTAGTAACTAGATTGGTAATCTCCTCTTGCATACCTTCTAGTAGTTATTTTATCCATATAATATTTTCACAATTCATAGATGCTACAATATAGTCATCCTCGACAGTAGATTGTGATATACAAATTTTCTTCTTACTCAGCCATGTAACTAGTCTTTCTCCTAAAAAGAAAGTGCCTCCACTTGTACTCTTTCTATCATCAATATTTTTGGCCCAATCACTATCAGTGTACACTATTAACTCAAAATTTCCTACTTTCTTGTATAGTAGACCAAAGTACTCAGTTCCTTTCAGATATCTAAATATCCTTTTCATTGTAGACATATGTGAATCATTTGCATTGGAAGAAAATCTTGCGACAATGCATTAGCTATATCTGGTCTTCTATGAGAAACATATTGTAACTTACCAATCATTGATTGGTAGAGTGTCTCATTTATTTCCTTTGACTCATCTTCCTTTAATAGCTTGCAACCAGTGACAATATATATTCTAACCAGTCTTGAGTCTTCCATCCCAAAATTTTGTAGGATCTCTTTGACGTACTTTGATTGTGTATTATGTAGATATCATCTTTTACTTATTGAATCTATAGTACAAGAAATAATTTAATCTCTCCAATCATGGACATTTGAAATTCCTTTCTCATTTCTTCAGTAAAAGATGTGCATAATGTGTCATTGCTTCCAAAAATAATATCATCAACAAATATCTCAGAAATCAAAATCTTTTTACTACTGTCACATTTTAGATAAACATTACCATTATCACTAGTTATTCTAAATCCAATCTTGATTAGATATGCATGAAATCTTTCATACCAAGCTTGGGGTGCTTATTTCAAACCATATAGTGCCTTGTGCAGTTTCCATACCATATCCTTGTTAGTATTCTCAGAAAATCCTTCAAGTTGTTCTATGTAAACTTCTTCTTGAAGAATGCCATTAAGAAATACAAACTTGGCATTCATCTGATAGACTTTAAATCCTTTGTAGGCTGCATAGGCTAGTATAATTATTACTCCTAATCTAGCAACAGGTGCAAAAGTTTCACCATAGTCAATTCCTTCTTCTTGTGCCTATGCATTGCAAACTAATCATGCTTTGTTTCTTACTACATCCCCATCCTCATTCAATTTATTTCTAAAAATCCATTTAGTACCAATAAAAATTTTATCTTTAGGTCTCGGTACTAAAGTCCATGTGTTATTCTTCACAATTTGATTTAACTATTCTTTCATTGCTTTAACCCAGTCATCATTTTCCAATGTATCTTTAACACTTCTCAGTTCTAATTTAGAAATTAAGCATGTATTTTCTCATACCTTGCTTCTTTTCATAATTCATGTATCTTTGTCTCTAATCATCTTACTCGGTGAGTGGTAACTCCTTACATACTTGGCTAGAATAGGCTCGATAGTCATTGGAAATTCATTTCCATCATTTAGTGGTAGTACTCTTTGTTCATTTTCCTATTGGGTTTGTGCAATTGGTAAGGTATCAAGAACATCTAGTTGAACATATACAAATATTTGATAATCCTTAGGTTCCTTCTTGTTGTCGTCATCATTTCTCTCTATATATTCATCAATTCTCACATTTGCACTTTTCACAATTTTGTTAGTAGAGTTGTTCAGACATTTGTAAGCTTTTCTCTTTGTAGAATATCCTAAGAATATTCCATCATCTCCTTTAGAATCAAATTTACCATCTCTATCATCTTTATGAATATAGCATCTACTAACAAATAATTTGAAATAAATCACATTACGTTTGTGATCATACCAAATCTCATAAGGTGTCTTGTGTGTACCTTTCTTCAATTGTACTCGGTTAAGTGTATAAGAAGCAGTGTTGACTGCTTCTCTCTAGTAAGTTTAAGAAATTTCTTTCTCAATCATCAATGTTCTTGCACAATCCATAATGAATCTATTTCTTCTTTCATCTCTTATATTCTATTGTGGTTTCCTTGGTGCAAATAATTGTCCCTTTATTCCATGTTCATTGCAGATGAGTGTAAACTCATCAGAAGTAAACTCTCCTCCTTTGTCTAATTTCAAACACTTCATTTTTCTTCCATTCTCTTTTTCAACTCTTTCCTTGTACCACTTAAACATTTGGAAAGCTTCATATTTCTCTTTCAAAAACATGATAGACATCATTCTAGAATAATCATCAACAAATAAAATTAAATATCTATCACCATAGTATTTTTTGTTCTCATCGGTCCACATAAGTCAGTGTGCACTAAATCCAAAATTCCTTGTGTAACATAAGACTTACTTGTAAAAATTGACTTAGTTATTTTTCTAACTTGACATTCCTCATACATGACATTCTCAGGTTTTTCTAATCTCGGTAGACCTCTTACTCTATTCTTTTTTCTTACTCCAATTAGGTTATCAAAATTTACATGACATAATCTTTTGTGCCACAACCATGCATCCTCAACTTAAGCATACAAACAAATCTTAATAGATGTATCAAGGTAAAATAGGTTACCTTTAGATTGTTCTCTAGTGGCAATCAGACTTCCTTTATAATCAAATACTTTTACCTTCCCATTCTAAAATTCTAGTTGGTGACCTGAATTGTTTAGTTGTGCCACATTCAAAAAATTGTACTTTAATCCTTCAACCCAATAAACATCATCACATCTTGTATTCTTTAACATAATTATTGAACCTTTACCTTTCACATGATATGGAGCATCATTGTCGAGTCTAACATATCCTCTATTATGTTCTTCCATAGTAATAAACTTAAGTGTATCACCATTAATTTGGTGTGAACAACCACTATCTATAATCCATGTTTCATTTTTACTTACATGTGATATTAGGTCTTTTTCTTCTTTATTTTCTTCATCATAATTGTCCTTGACGGAAACATATATAACCTCTTCCTTAACATCATCATCTGTGTCATCATCAGTTAGTCCTTCATTAGTAATATGACATGACTTCTTACCTTTATTTTTGTAGTCTCAGAATCTTTTGAATCTATTTTATATTTTGTTCTCATGTCGGTTATCTTTCTTCTCATCACTCTCATTATCAATGCATCTAAAAGAAATGTGTCGTATCTTATTACATTTGAAAAAATTTCAAGGGTAGCTTACCTCATTATTTGCCTTTACCTATTTTTAGTCTTGTAGCTAGTAGAACTTCAAATTCTATTTCATTTGCTTCATCTTCAGCATACAATTCTTCTAACTCACTCTTGCAACAATAGAATCTTTCACCACACTAATAGATTTGGGGGCAAATTTCGACCAAAATTTTCGACCAAGTTTTACTTGGTCGCATTATAAAAGATGCATTTTCTTTTTTTTACCAACACATCCCGTGTTGGTCGAAATTTTGACCAACCAACACTAGTACATTTTTGCATCAAATTTCGAGTCGTTGGTCGGATGAGAAAATGAAAAACTTGAAATTTCATAAAAAAAATACAACCTGGCTCTACAACTCCCTGCCTTGAATAAAATACAACTTACTGTGGAGAAAGTCGGTGTGGAGGATAAAATAAAGGTCTCAACCACTAATGGCGGCACGACAGTTATACCCATTTCTCTGTTGCCATCGAAGGGAGCTTTCAACAATAGTGTGAAGGATAGGATGCGCTCGTTTCTGCAATTTCTTGAAGATCATTCACCCCCTTACATGCCCAAGTATTTCCCCATTTCGCGTATCTCGAAAACCCCAATATCAGTTAAGATTATTCTTTGTTCAATACCACTCATCCAGTTGTGGTAGACAGAGATAGGATACTCCACGATACTCACAGGCCCCACGATAACGCCAGAGTTGATAGCCGTGGCGTTGTAGCGGCGGATGAGCTGCAAGAATGTCTCCAATCCCCAAATAGCTCCGCATGGTGTCTGGGCTGACAGAGTGGCAACCGTTCCGTTCGATGGAACGGTGAGATTGTATGACTCATCCACCCCGTGCTGCAGGTTGGCATTTAGATTGCTTACCACCACATTGAGCTTTTCCAGCTGTGTAGAAGAGTTGGGCGCCGGTTCCGTGCCAGGTGGCTCGATTGGGTACCATTGATTTGGCAGATCAACAGCCTGTTTGCAGTGGGAGACCGCATTTGCTAGGGTTTTATGATTGGGAAACGCGATTTTGAAGTTGGAACACAATGGAATGGAAAACAGAGGAGCTTTTCCCCATTCGACAGAGATTGGCTTTGGCCATACATAAATTTTTCCGTTCTCAACAGCTGCAAATCCACTAGTAATTGATGCAAAGAGAAATACATAGACAATGCAGAAGATGCTCATTTTGTTGAATGATCCGCACTGTGAGATGCTTTCGTTGTGTTTGATAAGGTACACATTTATAGAGGTGGAGATGACGTTCGAGACTGAAAGCTTCTATCGTTTGGTGGATGGCGGATTGTACAAAGACCAGGCAGTTTTTTAAGTTTTAAATTGATTCCAACCGACAAAAGTGACGATGTCAGAGAGAGCTGAAGGATTGGCTTACACATGTCGGACGCACAAGAATGTCAAAAACAAGGTATTTATTTATTTAAATGGGCTCAGCGTTCTGTTATTTTAATTTCGATTATCTGTTCTTGGGTAGATGCCTTTCGCAGTGTAAATGGGTATTGGGGCGGCCCCATAGATCACTTCTCTTGGCAGCGATGGCAAACATTGAACAAGAATCTTTCATTTTCCATTTTGAACGAAAAAATGTAATGAGTTGTATGTGAATACTTGCCGATTATGATTACCATATTTGTTAGGAAGTGTAGTTACATAAAGGGCTGTTAAAAGGGCCATGAAAGAAACATAATCACTTTATTCTCGCAGACTAGAGTATGATGAAGCTCTGTGTTTGTTCAATCGGCATGCATTTTTGAGACAGAAGCCAAATAAAAGGTTTAGAGTCTTAGACAACAGTGCAAAGGAATTGTAGAGGCCATTTTCGATCTACCCCAAGTGATTTTACATGACAAAATGAATCTCCAACATCCTGGAGAGAAATGGTGAGTAAGGGAAATTTATTCCTATTGCATGTTTTGTTCAATATTCAGAAATCACGTTGGTCATTTTT
>MU226850.1:427602-438614 GCA_018584345.1 Thuja plicata
TGTTTGGTTATGGCATAAGAGGTTGTGTCATGTGAACTTTGATAACTTGGTAAGCATAAGTAAATTGAAAAAGGTTAGAGGGCTACCTAAGTTAAAGAAACCTGAGAATTCTATGTGTAAACAATGTAAACTAGGAAAGATGACTAAGTCTAGTTTCAAGAGTAAAACACATATTTCAGAGGAAATTCTGGAATTAGTTATTGATCTCTATGGTCCCATTGGAGAAAGAAGCTATTGTGGTGCTAGATACTTTATTCTATTTGTTGATGATTATTCAAGGATGATGACTGTAATGTTTCTCAAGGAAAAATCTGATGCATTCCAGTTATTTAAATGGTACTTAGCTAAAGTTGAAAAGGAAACAGGAAAATTTTTGAAATGCTTAAGATCTAATAGAGGTGGAGAGTTTATTTCTAATGAGTTTAATAGGTTCTGCAATGACCAAGGCATAAAGAGACAGATGTCTGCACCTAGGACTCCTCCACAAAGTGGTATTGCTGAACGAAGGAATAGATCTATCATGGACTGTGCAAGAACACTAATGATGGAGAAAAATGTTGCACAAAAATATTGGAAAGAAGTTGTAAGTACTGTAGTTTATACCCTGAATAGAGTTCAAGTCAAGAAAGGTACAAATGCTACACCTTATGAACTTTGGTATGGTTATGCACCTAGTTTAAAGTACTTTAAAGTATTTGGAAGCAAATGTTTTATAATGAAGGACAATAGAAATGGAAAAATTGATGATAAAGGTGAAGAAGGTATTTTCCTTGGTTATTCAACGAAAAGAAAAGTATACAAATGTTTGAATTCTAATACTAACAAAGTTGCGGAAAGTGCAAATGTAAGAATTGATGAGTTTGCAGAAAGAAATGAAGCTGAAAGTACATAAGAGCCTGAAAGCTACAGGTCATTCATATGTTTGGATGAGGAAGATTCTAAATCACTACCTGAGACTACTGTGGAACAAAAACATGCACCTGCCAAGTCACAGAGTGGAGTTGCCGAGCAACTAGAAGTGAATGTCGAGCTATCTAATGGAGATGTTGAGTCATAGAATCAACTAGAACTGAATACAAATAATGAACCTAAAGCAAGGACTAAGCCTACTCTAGCAAAATATGTGAGAAGAAACCACAATTCTAATCAAATCATTGGATCAAAGTATTCTTCTGTTATGACACAAAGTAAGTTGAAAAATGGCACATGTCTATTATGTGAATTTGAGCCCAAAATAGTGAAAGATGCTTTAGAAAATGAAGATTGGATACAAGCAATGAATGAGGAAATTGAACAAATTGAGAACAAAATGTGGACACTTGTACCTAGGCCGGAGGATAAAAATGTAATAGGAACAAAGAGGGTATTCAGGAATAAGCTGAATGAACATGGAGATGTGACAAGAAACAAAGCTAGACTGGTATGCAAGGGTTATGCATAGGAGGAAGGAATTAACTACGGTGAAACATTCACCCCAATTGCAAGATTGGAAGGAGTCAGAACCTTACTTGCATATGAAGCCTATAAAGGATTCAAAGTTTATCAGATGGATGTGAAATCTACATTCCTCAATGGTATCTTGGAAGAAGAAGTGTATATTGAGCAAGCTGATGGTTTTGTTGACCCAAACAAAAGGGATATGGTTTGTAGATTGCACAAAGCATTAAATGGATTGAAGCAAGTGCCAAGAGAATAGTATGAGAGATTGCACAATTATCTTATCAAGATTGGATTTGCAAGAACCAATGACAACAACAACCTATACTTAAAAACAAAGCAAAGCAAAGGTACATTATTAGCTGAAATTTTTGTAGATGACATCATATTTAGTGGACAAGATGTGTTATGCCAAAAATTTGCAACAGAGATGCAAACTGAGTTTGAGATGTCTATGTTTGGTGAAATAAAATTCTTTGTTGGCTTACAAATTTATCAAATTAAGAATGGTATCTATATCACTTAATCTAAATATATCAAAGAGATACTAAAAAATTTTGGAATGGAAGAGTTCAAACCAATGAGTACACCCATGGCTACTGGACAAAAGCTGACAAAAGATGATGAAACAAAAGAAGTGAACCAAACACTCTACAAATCAATGATTGGAAAACTACAGTATATTGTACACAGTAAACCTGATATTGCCCTAGCTGTTGGAATTGTTACACGGTTTTCTAATAACCCCAAGGAAACTCACATGATGGCAGTAAAAATGATTCTAAGATATTTGAAAGGAACTGATGACTATGGTCTATACTACAAAAAGAATGACAAGTTTGAACTCAGAGTTTACACTGACTCTGATTGGGTTGGAAATGTTGATGATGGGAAAAGCACTACTAGTGGAGCATTTCTTTTAGGAAAAAGATTGATCTCCTGGACAAGCAAGAAACAAAACTGCACCTCACAATCTACAGTTGAAGACGAGTATGTGGCAGCAACAGTCAACTATTCTAACATTGTGTGGTTGAAGATACTAGTGAAAGGTATGAAGGAAGAAATCACTGACCCAGTTGTCATATATTGTGATAACACGAGTGCCATTAATATTTCTAAAATTCTTGTTATGCACTCAAAGACAAATTATATAGCTATCAAGTATCATTACTTGAGAGAGCTAGTTCAGAATAAAGAAGTGAGATTGGATTATGTGAACACTAAAGAACAATTAGCAGACATATTCACAAAGGCACTACCCAAGGATGCTCATGAGTATCTACGAGGTAAAATGGGGTTGATTCCCCTAACTGAGGCTAATTAAGTTTTGTAGGCTACTGTTGCATCAAATATTACATTCATAATATTTGAACCATTAATGCACAGTAAGTCACACTTTAGGATGCTGGCTAAAGTTGTGAAGTTGGACAAGGACAAAAAACAAAATTAGTCATAATCAAGATGACAGGATCAGCAAGATACTGAAGATCTACATGATAAAGATATCATCATCTTTGGCATTGGTGTCAAAGAGGGAGAGATTACCTATATAGAGGGGGGATTATATAAAAGAAAGAGGAAAAGATAGATTACCTATATAAAGGAAAAAGTTGAGAGAAAGATTACCAAGATGGAAAGATTACATAGAGGTAGAATTTACTATTTAAAACATTGAAGTGATTATCTACTTAGAGGGAGTCTATAGATGATTAAGACATAGATAATTATAGTGTGATTACAGACACAGAGGGAGAAATGTTTTATAGATAAGAATTAGAATGAAGCTAAAGACATTAATGAAGATTCATTCATATCAAGGAACACATATGACTTTTTGGATTGTATGGTAACTATGCTTGTTAAATCATTGTTTTATATTTTGTGTTGCCATCAATGCCAAAGAGGGAGGTTGTTGGAAAGTGACAATGCAAGCAATTGTTATTTTGTCATTATTGTCAAACCTTAACTGATGAGACTATTGTTATCTATTTGGGTACCATATATATTGTTGATGAAGAATATTTAACAAGAAGACCAAGTGAATGGTTGAGTTAAGGCAAATAAAAGGGTACTTGATCAGTTGGCACTCTGGAAAAATAATTAGTTGTTTATCTTTCAAAGATAGTTTTTCTGTTTTTCTGTGACAAGCAAAGTTTGGCTTGTGCCGAGAAAAGCTGCTTGTGCCGAGAAAAGTTGTTTGTGATGAGCAAAGTTGTTCAAATTTTGAGCAGCAGTGAAATTGCCGAGTGGAAACAGTGATGTTGGCCAACTTATAGTAATTGGATTAATGATGAGATTTGTGATCTTTGGCCAACTTAGTTAATTTTATTGGGATATGTAATGTTAATTAAAGATTGATCCACATCATTTAATGTATGGGTAACCATAATTAATGCATGGTTTCAATATTTAATTAGAGACTACTTTGGCAAAGTAAATGTAATGCAATGATGGAATGATCTGTTGGATCTGACCTAACCTAAGATCTATGATCTTGTTTAAGCGACAAAAGATTTATCTGACCTAGACAAAGAGGTATATGATAACCTCAAGGGGCTATTCATTGATGCTACTTAGTGTGCTACTGAATGTGGAAGTACATGTGTGTATGCAAGAGGATTGCATAGTTGATTTACTATTTGGCATGATCTAGCAGAGAAGGCTGAATACAGAAGTAGAGAGTTGCATGTCTGATTGCTTGACGGATTTCCAAGCAGATAAAAAGGTTGAAATGACAATGCAGGCCATCTAGTAAGTTAACATCAGAGTTGTAATTGGATCTGAATTTGCAAAGTAAGTTGTATGTATTAGATCACAACTTTTGATTACTTTCTAACCATTGTATCAATTAAATCCTTTAACAAGGTTGACCTAACTGTCATTTCTATAAATCCTCTAACAAGGTAACATTTAGGTGGAATTTTATAAGTCCTCTAACAAGGCCACTCCTGACAAGGTGATTAAATCATTTAAATAGGTCACACCTAACAGTGTTTTATTGTAACCTTTAACAGGGTTGGCTCCTCAAAGATCTCACTTCAAAGAGTGAAAACTTGGTAGCATGTTACTAGTGGTTTTTTCCCATATTGGGTTTCCATGTTAAATACTTGTGTCAGCTTGTATGAATTCTTATGGTTTGTTTTAATATTATGTTCCTATAAGAAAATTGCATTAGACAGTAAACTGCATGATTAAAGTTGTTGACATATGCTACTGCTGCCAAATAGATCTGAAATACAGAAAGTTTTTATTTGCTACATCTACACCTGAGGATAATTGATTCACCCTTTCCCTCTTATTTATTCTAAATTCATTCTAACAGTATTGTATTGTCATTAATGTCAACTTAATATGAGAAGTTCATAGTGTTGCCCGACGGACAGCCAACACTAATAGACAGTGTTACCTGGGAGACACTCTGGTACCCAAGAAGAGTATTACTCGAGATCAGTAGAACCTGAGAAAGTGTTAGCGAGAAAACTAAGAGTTTATTACCAAAATCAACTGGAGTTAGAAAATGACAAAACTAACTAGCTTGCAGAGCTATATTTAGAGTTAACTAATTGATTGCTTTATTTTCATCGACCAGTAGAACTAAGGATAACAAGAAGATTTAAACCTAGTTTTATTCACAGTTTTAAAAGGGAAATCTATAAAATAAAACTAAAGAAAAGCTTTAAAGATTAAAGCAAGGCATGGTGAGATTTGTGGATCAAGAAGAAATCTACGTCAAGAAAAAGAAAGACAAGGAGATTGAGTGGCTAAATTATGTCTATATAAAGAGACAAGTAGTTTATTATGATAGAAAGGAATGTTGAATATAATTCTGGTGAAGATAGAAGTCTTCATGCAGATCTGATCACACAGGTTGAGGAACAGAGCCAAAGAAATTCTGCAGACACTGAGAAAAAGAAGCAAGAGCATTCACCAAGAAGAATAGAATAAAGATGGGGAGCAAAGGAATTGAAGAGAACATTCATCAGAAAGGTATTAAGAACTAACAATAGATATGAAAATCAGCAAGTTAAAGTTGTATTATTGAATAGATCATTTACTATTTTAGTTTAACCATTGATTTAGAAAATCTCTTAACCAAGTGGGATTTAACCATCCTTATTGTATTGAGATACTCAAGAGTATCAAAAGGTTTTCTTGTTGACAACATAGTGAATGCTAGGTCAAAAGACAAGCTATTATATTTTAAAATCCTCTAACAAGGTCACACTTAATAGTGTGTTTGTAACCTTTAATAGGGTTGGCTCTTCACCAAGCTCACTTCAGAAGAGTGAAAATTTTGGGTTATCACTCCCAAGTGGGTTTTCCCTTAATAGGGTTTCCACATTAAAATCCATGTGTCAAATGTGTATTTCCTTCATTTATTTGATAGTTTACTTTATACATTACTAAAATTGGTTTGGTCGGTAAACACTAAGTTTAATTGCTGCTACTCAATAAAGGCTAAGAAAAGATAAACGGTATATTCACCAAGCATTTTATATTTGTTAAGAATACTTAAAGGCATACATCTTGATGGACTGAAAGATAACTAGAGTATATTATATTTTTTTTTTCAAGCAAAAGTGGGCAAGCCACTGAATATATTTATTAATATAATATAAGCTGGTTCAAGATCTCATTCAGGAAAGAACCAGCAAGAAAACCCAGAATCCTTGCTCAAATACAATATAGCAAAGAGATTTTGTGACAATACAATATACTTAGGTAGTCATTCAAATACAAAATCACAATCTACAACATCAAGCAAAATTTAGGCTGGTCGGTTCATCTGATCGGTTGTGCTTGTCAGTTTTGATACAAATTATGTTTATGTTGGTTGTGCATATAGGTTCAGCTAGTTGGTAATTCTTGTCGGTTTCTCCTGGTCGGTAATGGTCATTGGTTTCTCCTGGTCGTCTCGTCAGTTTCTATAATTTTTGGTAGGATTATTGGAATTATTTTAATGTCACTGATTCACCCCCCACCGCCTCTCTCACTTACTCTAACAATTGGTATCAGAGCTTTGGTGCTTGGAAGAGAGTTTAAAAACTCAAGCTAAATATCACAAGATGAGTAAAAGGGATTTGCCTAAGTTGAACTAGGACAACTTTGCATCATGGAAAAGTAGGATAAGACTTCACCTATCAACTATTGGAAATGATGTCACACAATACTTGGATGTTGAATATGTTGCACGTAGTAGACCTTTGACTATTGATCAATTAAGAGAGAAAAATGAACACAATTCTATGATGATAGAACTTGCTTCTTCACTATCCGATGCTAAATTTGAAGATGTCAAATCATGCACAACTGCAAAGGAAATGTGAGAAAAATTCAAGCTAGTACATGGAGGAGACACAAATGTGTTGAGAGCTAAAGCTGAAAGCCCAAGAGGAAAGTTTGATGATCTAAGAATTAAAGAAGCAGAGAGCATCAATCAGTATAGTAGTAGAATCAAATAAGTTGTTAATGATATCCATGGAGTAGAAGGAGTACTTGAGGAAGAAACAGTGGTAAGTAAAAATATGAGAACCTTACTACATGTTTATGCTATTAGAGTATCTGTAATTAAAGAAATGAGAGCAATAGAAAATAAAATTTTTACTCTTGATAGTTTGATTTCTATATGTATTTCATTTGAGATGAACAACTATGACAACACTGTCTTACCAACTATTGAGCCTGCATTCAAATCTTCTTTGAAAATAAGTAAATCAAGTCATAAACACACTATGAGAAATGATAGTGAAAGTGATAGTGATGAACAAGAACTTGATGAAATTGAAGCACTAATGGCTAGAATATTGCAAAGAGGTAAAGGAAGATATAAAGGTAAATTTCCATTGGTCTGTTTTAATTGCAAAGAAATTGGACATTTTACTGCTAGATTCCCTAACAAGAGAAGGGATGAAAGAAATAATGAAAAATCTTATGAAAATAAGTTTTACAGAAGTGATGACCGAGACTACAAAAGCAACTAACACTCTGACAGAAGAGATAACTGATACTACAAGGACAAAGGTAAGAAGGATTTTTACCTATTTGAGAACAAAGCTTAAAATACAGGCACTGAATCTGATGAAGATGTTGAGGTAGTACTTGTTTCTATGAAGAATTATTTAGATGAAGAAGAAAGGTATGTTGAAACTGCACTCATATCTAAAGTTAGCAAAAATGATGTCTGGATTATTGATAGTGGCTGTACTCATCACATGACCGGAGATAAGAAAAATTTTGAAACTTTTGAATATTATAATGGTGGATTAGTTAGGATGGGTAATCACTCACCTTTCCTAGTTGAAGGAAAAGGAACCATCATGTTGAATAATTTGATCATATGTGAAAATGCATATTGGGTGAAAGGACTTAACTATAATCTATTGAGTGTTTTACAGCTGAATAACACAGGACACCGAGTTGCATTTGAGAACAAAAAGGAAAAGATCTAGAGTGGAACAAGAAATTTGTTCAGTACTGGTGAACAAACAAAAGGTAATTTTTTCTATATTGATAACATTGAGACCACTTGTTTATTGGCTAGAAATGAAGACATTTGGTTGTGGCAAAAAAGGTTATGTCACGTGAATTTTGACAACACGGTAAGGATAAGAAAGAAAAGAAAAGTAAGAGGCTTACCGAGTATGTAAAAACCTGACCATGTCATGTGTAACAATTGTCAAAAAGGAAAAATAACAGTCTAGTCAAGAGAAAAACCTACACATCTACTGTTATTCTAGAGTTAGTCCATACTGACTTATGTGGACCAATGAGAACAAAGAGCTATTGTGGTGATAGATACTTCATTCTATTTGTTGATGATTATTGTAGGATGATGACTGTCATGTTCTTGAAAGAGAAATCTGGAGCACTTAAGATGTTCAAATGGTATAAAGCTAAAGTTGAAAAATAAAGTGGAAAGGAACTAAAATCTTTAAGATTAGATAGAGGAGGAGAATTTATTTCTGATGAATTCACTAACTTTTGTAATGAGCATAGAATTACAAGACAAGTTTCTACACCAAGAACACCATAGAAAAATGGGATTGTTGAATGGAGGAATAAATCAATTTTTGATTGTGCCAGAACACTAATGATTGAAAAAAGGCATCACACAAACATTGTGGAGAGAAGCTATAAGTACTGTTGACTATACACTGAACCAACTTCAATTAAAGAAAGACACCAATAAAACACCTTATGAGATATATTATAGATACACACCAAATGTGAGTTACTTTAGAATTTTTGGAAGTCAATGTTATATATTGAAATATGATAGAAATGGGAAACTTGACTCTAAAAGTGATGAAGGAATATTTCTAGGATATTCTACCAAAAGAAAAGCTTATAAATTCCTAAACAAATCCTCTAACAAAATCATTGAAAGTGCAAATGTTAAAGTGGATGAATTTGATGAGAAAAATGATGAGGAAAGCAGATAGTAACCGAAAGATTACAACAGATTTGTCTGCATTGAAGAACTTGACACTTTTCCTGAGCAACAATGTAACGCTACCAAGTGATTGAACAATGCAACTGAGCAACAAGCTGCACACGCTAAGAATCGGGAAAAATGCTCACAATGATGAACTAAGTGATAATGAAGATCACAATGATGAACAATGATATAAACCTATACTTACTAAATATGCCAGAAGACACCATTCGCGGGACCAGATCATTGGAGACAAAAGAGCTAGAATGAGAACAAGAAGTAAGTCACTTAACACTAGATGTTTGATTTGTTCTTTTGAGCCTAAATCTTTTAATACTGCACTTGAGAATCAAGAATGGGTTAGTGATATGAATGAAGAGATTGAATGGATTGATAAGAACAAAACATGGACATTAGTAGCTAGACCGAGTGAAAAAAATGTCATTGGTACAGAATGGATATTCGAAAACAAACTGAATGAGAATGGAGAAGTCACAAGGAAAAAAGAAAGATTTTTATGCAAAAGGTATGCACTAGAAGAAGGTATTGACTATGGAGAAACCTTTGCACCCATTGCTAGACTAGATGAGTAAGAATTCTACTTGCTTATGCTTCTTTTAAAGGATTCAAAGTATACCAAATGGATGTTAAATCTGCATTTCTTACTAGAAGAGGAGGTATACATTGATCAACCTGGATGGTTTGTTGAGCCTAACAAGAGGAACATGGTATGTAAACTACACAAAGACTTGTATGGATTGAAACAAGCTCTTAGAGCGTGGTATGAAAGAATTCACTCTTATCTCATTAGTATTGGATTTGTTAGAACAAGTGATAACAGTAATCTGTATTTGAAAGGAGAAACTGATGATAAATTTTTGATTGCTGAGATATTTGTTGATGATATCATATTTGGAGGCAATGATATGCTATGCAAGTCATTTTCTAATGAAATGAGAAAAGAATTTGAAATATCAATGTTTGGAAAGAAATTTTTTTTTCTTGGTCTACACATTCTACAACAAGATACAAGCATCCACATCACACAATCCAAATACATCAAAGAAGTTCTGAAGATATTCAAAATGGAGGACTCCAAACCAGTTGGAACACTTATGGCAACCAGATTCAAATTAACAAAGGAAGACAAGACAACCAAGCTAAATCAGACCTTATGTAGATCTATGATTGGAAAACTAATGTATGTTGTACATACTAGACCTGATATAGCACATGTAGTTGGTATATTTGCAAGATTATCTACTAATCCTAAGGAATCACACATGACTATTGTTAAAAGAATTTTGAGATATCTAAAGAATACCAAAGACTATGGTTTGTGGTATAATAAAGAAGGAAAATTTGAGCTACAAGTCTATACTGATGTTGATTGGGCTGGAAACATAGATGATAGAAAGAGAACAATAGGAGGAACATTCTTTTTTGGTGACAGAATTGTCACATGGATAAGTAAAAATAAAGGATGCATATCTCAATCAACTGTAGAAGCAGAATATGTGGCTGCTACTGCAAATTTCTCTAACATTGCATGGATCAAGCAATTGCTGAAAGGTATGATTGAAGAAACTATTGACCCAATAATTATCTATTGTGATAATAATAGTGCTATAAACATCTCAAAAAACCCTCTGATGCATGCTAAGACAAAGCACATAGTTATTAAGTATCATTACTTGAGGGAACATGTACAAGAGAAAGAGGTAATATTGAAATATGTACAATCAAATGAAAAATTAGCAAACATATTCACAAAGCCATTGCCAAAAGATATATTTGAGTACCTAAGGAATAGACGAGGGGTTCAACCCTTGTTTATTAGTCACTAAGGTGACTTGGAGGCTGCATCAGCCTACACATTACCAGAAGATCAATCATGTTTATGCAAGAAAAGATATGGACTTCAAATACATATCAGTCCACTCAAGGGATAGAAAGCTTTCAAAGGGAGAAAAATATTTTTGACTACTACAGAGCTATATTGTTGATGCAGAGGAGATTCAATAAATATAATTTTTTGGCATTACTGTTAAAGGGAGAGAGAGAGAGAGAGAGAGAGAGAGAGAGAGAGAGAGAGAGAGAGAGAGAGAGAGAGAGAGAGAGAGAGAGAGAGAGAGAGAGA
>MU226850.1:438664-448993 GCA_018584345.1 Thuja plicata
GAGAGAGAGAGAGAGAGAGAGAGAGAGAGAGAGAGAGAGAGAGAGAGAGAGAGATTCAATGAAATATCCATCAAGGAAAAGTACATCTAGAGGGAGAGAAGAATCAATGAAATATATATCTATCAAGGATACAATTTAGAGGGAGAGAAATATACAAAGGGGGAGAAAGATTCAAAAAAAGAGACAAAATTAGAAAATAGAATTGCTACACCTATCCATTGAAGGGAATGAAGAAAGAACTTTACAAGAATCAAATCTAAGCTAGAAGAGCTGATCAAGAGTCAGATATTTGAATTGGTTATAGAACAATAAGTTTGGTATGTTACGGCATGTTTTACATTACATTTTTATAGTATGTTTCCATCAATGCCCAAGGTAGAGATTGATGAACTATAACTGATTGAATGTTTGAAGATGATAAGTTGATGATCACCGAGCTGCAGAAAGTAAATGCAAGACATTAAATCATCTAATGTATTGTATTTTCATTGATGCCAACTTAATATGATATGATTGGTCATACACATATTGTCACAACACTTGAATATCTAAAGAGACAAAGTTTTTGTTGTCAGTAAAGGTGGTTACCTGAGAACAGTGGACCCCAACTAGTTCACAGTGTTGCCCAGCATACAGTCAACACCGACAGAGATTGTTACCCTAGAGACACTGTGGTACTCGAGAACATTGTTACCCGAGATCAATAGTACCCGAGCAAACTAAGAGTTGATGACCGAAATCAACTAGAGTTAGAAAATGACAAAACTACTTAGCTGGTAGAACTATATTTAGAGTTAACTGATTGATTTCTTTATTTCATCAACCAGTAGAACTAAGGATAACATGAAGATAAATAAACCTATTTTTATTCACAGTTGTCAAGGAGAAATCTATAGAATAAAACTAAAGCAAGGCTTTAAAGATTAAAGCAATGCATGGTGGGATTTGTGAATCAAGAAGAAATCTATGTCAAGAACAAGAAAAACAAGGAGGTTGAGAAGATAAATCATGTCTATATAAAGAGAAAAGTAATTCATTATGAAAGAGAGGAATCCTGAATATAATTCTGGTGAAGATAGAATTCTTCATTCAGATCTGATCATACAGGCTCAGGAACAGAGACAAAGAAAGACTGGAGATTCTAAGAAACAGAAGAAAGAGAATTCACCAAGAAGAACAAAAGAAATAAGGGGACAGAAGTAATTGAAGATAAAATTTATCAAAGAGGTATTATGAACTAACAATAGATCTAAAATCTGCAAGTTAAAGTTGTATTATTGAATAGATAATTTACTGTTTCAGTTTAACCATTGATTCAGAAAATCTCTTAACCGAGTGAGATTTAACCATCCTTATTGTATTGAGATACTCAAGAGTATCAAAAGGTTTTCTTGTTGACAGCATAGTGAATGCTAGGTCAAAATAAAAATTGTTAGTTTTGAATCCACTAACAAGGTCGCACTTGACAGTGTGTTTGTAACCTTTAAAAGGGTTGGCTCTTCACCGAGCTCACTTCAGAGGAGTGAAAATTTTGGGTTACAGGTCCCAAGTGGTTTTTCCCTTAATAGGATTTCCACGTTAAAATTCATGTGTCAAATATGTATTTCCTTCATTGCTTTGATAGTTTACTTTACACATTACTAAAACTAGATTGTTCGGTAAACAGTAAGTTTAATTGCTGCTACTCGGTAAAGGCTAATAAAAGATAAATAGTATATTCGCAGAGTAGTTTATATTTGTTAAGAATAATTAAAGGCATACATCTTGATGGACTGAAAGATAACTAGCTGATATTATATTTGTGATATAAGTTTTGGTAGGATTATTGGAATCATTTTAAGGCCACTGAATCACCCCATTTCCCCCACCCCCCCTCCCCCCCTCTCATTTATTCTTACACTTATATCATATGTAAGGACTGAGTTTCTGCCAACACATACCACATAAGAAAAGTACAAAAGACAAGGGTGTCGGTAAATTAAGTCAAGAGTCGAATCCACATATCGCCGAGTCAACATAATTTTCCATTTTAATTCCATGAATAAGTACAAGGTTCGACTAACATGTCAAATAGAAAATGAAAACACATGAGTCTGAAAACAAGATACGGTGTCAACCAAAATTGTCGATCACAACATCAGTATATCAACATGATACGTTACATAAAAACCAATAATAAATTTCTACCAACAATCAAAATCAATAGCTAGAAAACTATTAATAGATTTCAACAACATTGTCGATCACATCAATATACACCATATATTTAAAATAACCCAAATAAAGTACTTTGAGTCACTACTAACATAATGAAATAGTAAGAGATCCTTTATCTAGGCTAACATGCTAATGTATTCATTTTTACATAGACCACCGGGTCAAACACATGGAATAGATACTGTACAAAAATGGCAACCATCCCGAGATGAACTCTTGACACCTGCATCACTCAGGCACACTGAGGGAAAGAATACTGTAGGAGTTCATTTCCACCCTACCATGAAGTAGTTAGGCTTCCTAGGAATCTTTCCTGACATGAAAGATACCCAACCCAACTTGAGGTAGTCTAACACATCAAAAGTCACTGGAGCAATGGAATTGTGCATATGCTCTTCAAATGATAATGGTAAAAACATAATGCTCAAGCATGACTATGCAACAAAGGATTAAACAACATCCTTTCCCAACAATATAAAATGTCTCAAGTTCTCGGTTCTAACTCAATTAGAACACTCAAAATAGCTCACAAAATACAATATTGCATTAATCTTTAGAATAGAGAATTACAAAAATTCACACACCATCATAAATGCCTAATTATCCAAATACCTATAAGAGAAATAATAAGCAATAAAATATTTCATAGAATTGTGGTACATAATACATCTACATTCAATTTTCAAAATATAACATTATCATAGATGTTCAAAGGCATACATCATAAAACTAGATTCCATTTCAGACATATGGAAAATATGATAGTGATCACTAAATAAGAGGTCACCTCAATACAATAATACAACTCTTCCTAAAGTCAAGAATTCTCAATACATGCAATGTACATCATAAAAAAAAATCCATACCTAGAAAGGTCAAACATCTTGTTTATAAGATCTTTACTCTTCAACATTAACACATTTGAAATTCACAATGAATTATGAACTCCTTTTCTTACTTTTATAAGTGGACTTGCAATGATAGTTATTCATATAGAAATATTGATAACCCCATCCATCCATAAACACCTTTTTGCATTAATATCTCTAGGAACTCTAGCCATCCATTTACCCCTCTTGAGTCATATAAAGATACAGAACCATACTATAATTAAAAAATTTATAGAGGATCTTTTAGAGAAAAAAATATTAAATGATTAACTCAATAGAATAACATTTCTATTTCATATGAAATTATTTTTACATACGTATTGTATATAGATAAAATAGATCACATCTCTTTCTACTATCAATTTTTTTATTTATTCAAAGTATCCCCAAATGAATCAATGCTACTAATGGGAGGGCTACATATGATGAATGGTGAACATTAAAATTTAGAAGGGTTGAGAACTATTGAACTACTATACTCGTATCAACAAGATTACATCATCTCATCCACTATCTATCCACTATCTAGTAATTTCCTTTCATGTTCACCATGCTATCTACAATTAATAGAAATAAAAGCCATACCCCAATTAAAGAATTATTCTGGAAAGATCTAGCCACACTACCGCTGCAATCAAATACACAATCTTTAAGGAAAATATGCACTTTACAGATGACTTCTAAATTTACAGAATTAATGCCAAGACAAAGACTAGCGAGTTCTGCCAAACCAAACATGTAGGTAAGCCAAATATTAAAGCACCGCGCAATAAAATGGGTTGAGTCATATCTAGAATTCATATATTTTGTCATTGAGAGACAACTACAAAAATGATAGCATGTTGCTAAGAAGAAAATAACAATAACCCATGAAGATAGCTAGCAGTCTGCTGCATGAGTAGGTAGTGAGACTAGACGCATCAACAAACACAAATCATTCAAGCTATGCATGACAAAGGTAGAACTTCACAACTAAATCAAAAAATAGTTAACACAAACAAAACTTTCAATTAAAGATACAATATTCGGGTCACTAGAAGAAGCCTGAGCTATTGGGATGTGAAGCCCAACGGTCACATGACCGTTCACTTTCCTCCATCTCTTCGAAGAGCTCTCTATAAATGGGCAGTCATGTATTGTATTATGTATGTATTGTAGATTGGACATTTGGTTAATATATGGATTCACTACTTCGAGTGTGGATGTAGGCATATTGCAGAACCACGATAAAATCGTGTCTTCTATGCTTTGTCTACTTTGTATTGTGTTTTCATTCTATTTCTCTATTTTTTTAATATTTACAATTGGTATCAGAGCCTAAGTGAGGCTAGAGCAGAGATGGAAGAAGATGAAGTCAATTTTGTCATCGATGAATTTCTTGGAAGTTTAGGCTCAGTAGAGATTGATGTTGGGCCTGTAAAAGCTAAAAGAATTCACCATGTGTATTGGTGGGATGGCTGGGAAGATAAGCGTGAAGCTGAACCGGAAGAAGATTTAAGAGCTCTCATATTTGAGCTTTATGTAATTCTTGAGCGCACAGGTGGTGTGCGACGTAGGAAAAATGTCATGAAAGAATTGCGGAATAGGGCAAAGACAGACAAGTCTGGCAAGTCTGTTAAGGACCTGGTGATGGTCTTTTATAAAATGGCTTTCTTTGCTTCTGGCTTCAGTCTTGATAATCTGAATGATTTTGCTTCCAAAATTCATAGGATGTTGCAGCTAGAAAATGAAGAAGCACTTGTTCTTGGTGAACGACAGTCTGTGAGAGACTTCGTTGTAGAAGAAGATGAAAGGGCAGACGAGAAGCTCGTTGTAAATGAAGATGAAAGGGTAGAAGATGGTGAGGCAGTTACAGCTGAGAGAAAAGGCTTGTGTATTGGTCAAAAAGAGGCTCGAGAAGCCCAAGTTGTTGCTCACTCTAGAGCCGAGGAGTTGCAGCATGTTATGTGTTCTTTAGAGTTGAAGGAAGATGAAAGGGCACCTATAGAGGGGACCATACAAGACCCAATTGTTCTGCAATATTCATCCTTCGAACAGATCAAGGACACGGTGGGAAACGAGGAGGTGTCAAGTGGCAGAGAAAATGATGATGGTGGTAGAGGGAAGAAGAGACCTGCGGGTAAAGATTGCGTAGCTTTGGCTAGGATGGGCGGCGATGCGGATAAGGTGTCAGGTGGACTCTGTCCTCTATTTACTGGACTTGGGGAGGAGTTAGGGAGAGTTGGAGCTCGTCCTGTTGATCCACATGAGCTCAAGCAGAAGCTCAACCTTGCATGCGCGGCAGTAGCCTTAACTCGGGTTATAGGAATTAGCTCCATGGATCTTGTTCCATCTGTAGTAGATCCAAATCAATCACATAATATCAGTTTGGGACTAGATGCCAGAGCTGTAGTCTTGGCATCTCAGTCTTCAGGGACAGGTTCAGGAATTATATATAATGGAGCTCTAGGAAGCTCTGCTTCAGGACCAATAGGTATTCCGACACTTCCTCCCAAGCCTAAAGGTGGAGTTTCTCAAGCAAGAACAAACACCAACGGTTCTTCAAGAGAGAAGTCAAATGATGAGAACCTAGAAGTTGGGCCCAGTGAACAAAGTATAGATCCCAGTGATTTGAAACAAGAGTCTGCAAGGTGGTCAAGAAGAAGAACTACGGACGGTGTGGGGGACATTAATGTTCCCCATTCTCAGCATATGCAAGACTTTGCGCAGACTGGAAATCGGCTTGCAGAAGTCACCTCTTTTATTAATGTGTCACCACAAATGCCCAGTTTGGAGGCCACACGAGATATTAGACCAGACAATGCAATTGAGGACAGCCGCAGGTCAATGGGTAATCCACAGCCCAATGCAAGTAACACTCTGTCCAATTCGCAGGTTCAAATTGATCAAAGATGGTTGACTGGTCTACAACTCGCAGTTGAAAGCTTTGTCCTGCGTGGCAATCAAAACAGGGAGGTCGAGGGTAATTTGTTACCTCCTCAATCTAGAGAAGGGATAGAAGAACCTCCAACAAATGCAATCAAGGACACACTGCAATTTCCATATGTTGCTGATGAGAATGCTGGTGATATAGAGGATGTTGATGATGTGAGGAAGTTGGTCCCAAAACAAGATGGACGAGTTGTATTTCTGCAGATGCTGCCAAGGTCAATTATCACAGAACAGGCAGATGAGAAATTTAATGTTGCTCAACTACTACTGTTGGTTGTTACAAGAGATGGAACAACAATTGGAAGGAATGTTCAAAGTGGATATGGCTTTGGATATAGAGGAGAATTATGGTTTGAAAATGCAGAAAGTAGTGTTTTTGATTATGGACTAATGGGCAAATTTGTGCCTAAATTCTTTATAAGAGAAGATATTTTTTATTCTGATCTTATGTGGAGGAGACTAATTCGGAGTGTGCTGGAGCAAAGTCTGGCAAAGTTGAGATCTTCTCAAGGTCTCGTTCTCTGAGATTCAGAATAGGAAGCAGGGATGCCACACTACATGGCTGTACCGGTTGGACTTCACGGGGGAGATTGTTGGGATGTAAAGCTCAACGGTCACATGGCCATTCACTTTCCTCCGTCTCTTTGAAGAGCTCTCTATAAATGGGCAGTCATGTATTGTATTATGTATGTATTGTAGATTGGACATTTGGTTAATATATGGATTCACTGCTTCGAGTGTGGATGTAGGCATATTGCCGAACCACGATAAAATTGTGTCTTCTATGCTTTGTCTTCTTTGTATTGTGTTTTCATTCCGTTTCTCTGTTTGTTTAATATTTACATGAGCAATTACAGAGGCCATATATTTACATTACTCTTGTTCAAATTTATTGATATTTTGGCACAGGGTTTTAATGTTTGTAACAGATACCTAGAGGAGACATTCATACAGAGTCCATTTAGAATAACCACAATCAGTTATGAAATGACTATCATTTCCATAGTCACATTACTCTTGTTCAAATTTATTGATATTTTGGCAGAGGGTTTTAATGTTCGTAACAGATACGTAGAGGAGACATTCATACAGAGTCCATTTAGAATATCCACAATCAGTTATGAAATGACTATCATTTCCATAGTCCCCTTATCCGATAGGCTTCTTTCCAGCACATATATAACGTTGACTCGACCAAGGTTAAAGAAAAAAAAAGAGAAGTGGATCATTCATTCTATTTGTAGAAAATAAATGTTCTCTCCAATGATGCAAAAAGATTTGAATCCTCTACAGTTACGATTTTTGAGCGCGTAAGTTGATCTGCTATTCATGGTACATTCTAACACGTAACGGAAAGCAGAACAAGTAATGGACAAGAAGGAGAGCAATCTTATCGCGTATAACGTAAGGATGTTGGCCATCAGGATTTAACTCTAGCAGAATGAGCAAAAGAATGCTTCTAAGGAATTTGACGACACGAAATAGTCTACGGCTGAATGATAATTGCTCGCGCGGAAAACGTTATATAGGTCATCAAAGTGGTCTCTGATATGACAATTTTTGAGACATAATGATTAAATTAAGAATCATAATAAATCAGAATATACAAAAAAAAATTGTCTTTTCACAGGCGTGTTGATGACTAGATAAACAATGCCATCGTGGATCATGATTGACTGATATGAATAAATCGATGAGGAAGACATGTGGGGCTCAGAATGACGTATGCAACCGGCTTGAAGGGATGACCTGTGGAGATCATCACAGAAGACAATTTGCTTACAACAAAGCCTTCCATCTTTTTGGAAAAAACAGAGAGAATTGGATATATCTAGAAAAGCGTGAATATCGAATTCCCTCTTTGGGTAAAAACAAGGAGGAATTAGATATTTCCAATCACTTCGGAACCAAGCTGCCATCTTGGAAATTTCTAGACTGTTTCCCCAACGAATTTAATAGACAAACCAAATTTCTTGGTCTGTTCAACCAGCTTCATGAAATAAGGAAGATTGCTTAGCGTTGAAACCATTGGTTACCCCACGAAACTTCTTTTGACTTTCTATTTCCACCTTGTTATTTTGAGCAGATCTCAATGTTGTGCGAACCTATGTATTTTTAGGTTTTGCCTATTGTCTAGGCCGGCTTCTTTTGTTCCGACGAAAAAAAACACTCTCTCCCTCTATCATAAAAATATATCAGTCAAGCATGAAAACAATAACAAACACTCATAATAATGTGTGAAGAATAAAAATGTAAGGAGGTTTTAACTATTCCACCATCGTTAAGATAAAATTATTAATTAATTATTAAGAGAATAAACATCATAATTAATAATTATCTATGTTTAATGTTTTCATTTTAAATAGTAAAAGGAAGTTAGCCACTTAATTCAATTGTTAATAATTTGTTCTTAATTCTAAGGAGGTCCAATTTTCTTTGTAAAATTAGGAACAAGTGTCACAAGCTAATGGTAGTTTATTTTTACCTTGTAATAATCTCGAGAATGTAAGGTTTAAGGGTAGGAAGAGGTATGTTTTTATGTAGCATAACGGATAGGATCACATTAATTGATATGGTAAAAAAATGGTTATAAGAGATACGTTAAGGGAGTGTAAAGGGGATAACATTTACGAGTCAAATAGATGGAATAAGATAATTTAAAAAGAAAAACACAATAGAAAAGGAAAGGGTTGAAAATCTAAAACTAGGATAGGCCATTAGAAGAGGAGGGAGCTAAAACAAGAGTCAAAAAAACCAATTAGACACAACTTATAATGCGAGCAAAAGGCAATATAAAGAATTATAATCTATGCGTTTTTTATTTATTTCTCTTGTCACTTCCAATGTTAGACATGTGAACCCATAAATATATATTTAATTATTAGAATTATCTATATTTAATTATTAGAAAACCAAAAGACCCTGACCTCAACCACTCGACCGTCGAACTATTGGGAGCGTAAAGAGCCCACAATTTGACACACTCGACACCAGATTGAATAAGATCAAGGAAACCACAAAAAATGGAATAAAGAAAAAGGGGATCTCCATTAGGCCAGGTGGTCAAAATTGGGTGTGAGTTCGTGCACAATAGTTTGCCTAACTCAAACTTCATGTTGGTTTTATGAGATTGTCATTTTTTACCAATATGAAAGGCTTTATCCATTGCACACAAAATTATTTAATAATTTCTAATTTAATGATTATATATTTTTTTAAATATATTAATAAAACTAGATAGATAGAAGATCTCAAATCACATTTATTGATCTATCCTCAATATGAAAATCACATCCAGTGGCCCATCATCAATGTGAGTAAGATATATAAATTAAACTGACCTCATCCCTAATGATATTGGAACTTTGATGGAAAAAACAACAACACAACTTAACCATCACAATGTTACCCAAATTTTCCATTCTGTGCAATTGGCCTAGTCTGCCCTGTCTGGAAATTCTCTGTCATGGTTCCCAAGTCTTGGCTCTGTTTAAACCCCTAAACCCTAAGTCTTTCATGCAAATGAACGAGATAAGCCCTAAGCCTTGGCACGTTATGTTTCAAAGTTACTTTTTCCAATCACTTAGAGCATGTGCTTTATTTCTAAGTCGGGTGATCGCGTGACCCCCAACGAATATTATCTTTTATCTCCCGACTTCACTTTTCCTCTGTGTCGCGTAGTCTCTTAACATGTTGGAATATTCCCTCTGCGTTTTTTGACTTAGCATTTGCTCTTTGGTCGCATGGTCGCCAAATCTATGTTACAAGTCACATAAGGAATGGGGCCTGCCCTCAGTCGCTTGATCGCATGAAGAATTCAACAGTCAAGGAAAAGTCTTCCGACTTCGCGATCGACTTCATGTCGCATGATCGCTTGATCCAGCCGTGACAAACAGTTAATTTTTCTTCAGTCGCGTGGTCTCGTGATTAAAAGGCAGTTAGGAGATAACATTCCCAACCCCGCGACTAGCTGTTTGATGTTAGCAAATTTACTCAGTCGCCTTGTCGCTAGAACAGCACGATGACTCAGCTTTCCCCAATGCAAACAGATGAACCAGTGGTTGTGTGATAGGTGACATATATCAGGTGGATGTGGGTCCTCAGTTGGGTGATCGCCAGACGAAAGAAATGGGTCACGCGACTTCGAGACTAAGTGTTTCTTTGCCTCAGTCGTGTGATCGCTGGATAATTTAAGGGTATCCTCAGTTTTATAGCGATTAAATGCCAGCCGTCCGATGCAAAGCACAGATGATCTAACGGTGGTCGCCAAGTCTGGTGATTAAAGTGCCCT
>MU226850.1:456214-471289 GCA_018584345.1 Thuja plicata
GGGATGAGTTCAGATCCAGACCTGGCAGACATACGAAGTTTGATTCTTTCTGGGGTGGGCCATTTGTTATTACAGAGTGCAGAGGATCCAATGCCTTCCAACTTTCAACACTTGATGGAGATCCCCTGCCAATTCCAGTAAATGGTTTCCACTTGAAACCCTACTTTGAGATTTGTCCCTCTTTGTAAGTCCTTGTCCCTTTGTAAATATTTCCCTGTTTTCCTTCCTTGCTTTCTAGTGTAGTTTCCTGTTTTCTAAGAAGTGCCCGTGCATAGTTTTTGCCCTGTCAAGTTTTTGTGTTCAGGAGTGACTCCATGCCCAATGGATTTGTCTAGGAAACTGGTCCTATTCTTAGCAGGCAAGCATCCCGCAGAGGTCGCCAAAATGTTACCCAAATTTTCCATTCTGTGCAATTGGCCTAGTCTGCCCTGTCTGGCAATTCTCTGTCATGGTTCCCAAGTCTTGGCTCTGTTTAAACCCCTAAACCCTAAGTCTTTCATGCAAATGAATGAGATAAGCCCTAAGCCTTGGCACGTTATGTTTCGAAGTTACTTTTTCCAATCACTTAGAGCATGTGCTTTATTTCTAAGTCGGGTGATCGCGTGACCCCCAGCGAATATTCTCTTTTGTCTCCCGACTTCGCTTTTCCTCTGTGTCGCGTAGTCTCTTAACATGTTTGAATATTCCCTCTATGTTTTCTGACTTAGCATTTTCTCTTTGGTCGCATGGTCGCCAGATCTATGTTACAAGTCACATAAGGAATGGGGCCCGCCCTCAGTCGCTTGATCGCATGAAGAATTCAACAGTCAAGGAAAAGTCTTCCGACTTCGCGATCGACTTCATGTCGCATGATCGCTTGATCCATCCATGACAAATAGTTATGTTTTCTTCAGTCGCGTGGTCTCGTGATTAAAAGGCAGTTAGGAGATAACATTCCCGACCCCGTGACTAGCTGTTTGATGTTAGCAAATTTACTCAGTTGCCTTGTCGCTAGAACAGCACGATGACTCAGCTTTCCCCAATGCAAACAGATGAACCAGTGGCTATGTGACAGGTGGCATATATCAGGTGGATGTGGGTCCTCAGTCGGGTGATTTCCAGACGAAAGAAATGGGTCACATGACTTCGAGACTAAGTGTTTCTTTGCCCTCAGTCGTGTGATCGCTGGATAATTTAAGGGTATCCTCAGTTTTATAGTGATTAAATGCCAGCCGTCCGATGCAAAGCATAGATGATCTAACGGTGGTCGCCAAGTCTGGTGATTAAAGTGCCCTACGTGAAAAGTACTCGCGACATGGTGATTAAGGCAGTCGGATTGTCGCCAGAAGGATTTAAGGGGACTCAGGCGCTGTTTGAAAAGTCAAAAGGCTCAGACATAGGATCTCCCGACTTGGCGACTAAGCTTTGTCGCATGGTCTCGAGATAGAGAGTTAACATCTGGCGATCAGGCGACAAGCCGTGATGGTTAAAAGGTAGCAGTTAGGTGCTGGGTCGCTAGAGGAATGGTGAGTTAAGAAAATCTCCTCGCGACTTTGATTTTACACAGTCGGGATATCGCCAGAAGTAACTCAGGTGGGCCAGGGGTTAAGAAAAGCAAAGTGTCGCTGGGTCGTGAGATTTAACCAGGGTTAAGGACTGATGCTCGCAACTTAGAGACTAGCCGTTGTCGCATGGTCGCAGGAATTTGAATTTGAAATTCTGGCGGCAAGATAACAGAGGAGAACGCTCGGCAGCCATGGTTTCTCTGTGCTCGTGTTCCAGATTTCATCAGAAGGGTTTCTAGTCACAGGGGCCATGCACAGAGCAGTCTGCTGATATTTGAGTATATTTGTTTCAATGTCGATGAGCAGGAGGAGATTCAGTGTGTTGCAGGAAAGAACGGAGATATGACTAAGTTTCCAGAAGTGCCACAAGAAAGGAGGAGAAGTCTTAGGCGGTGACGAGGAGAACACTTGGCCATGCACTGTTCACAGACAAGAGAGGCAGTTATTGCAGAGAAATATAGGTGAACAGGTGTGCATGACTTTCAGAGTAAACATAAATGTTACTAGCCGTCATCTACCAAATCTGATTCCATTTGCCAGATCGAGGAGGAGCATGAAAATATCCATGAATATCTATTTGACTCGGTCATTCTCCACCGTCTCTTCTCTCTTTTTTCCTCTCTCCTGTGTTTTCTAGGGTTAGGGTTTCTCAGGACCATCTAAAGCTTGTTGCATCCTAAGGGATTCCAAGATGGTCATAGCCCTATATATAGCAGAAAAGTTGCATTTGCAAGGGTCGGTTCTTCTTCCTTTTGTGCTTGCTGTCCTTGTAACTTTTTTGAGTTCCTGACAGAGACAAAGAGATTTTTGTAACCCAGGAGTTCATTTTTATGCAGAAGGCATGCTCTGTGACATTTCTTTGTCCTTGGTGTATTTTTTGTATGAGTCTGTAACTCATTGTGGAAGATAATATACAGAGCCTTATGTTCATGGATCAATTTTCTGGATTGTGTCAACCTTGTCTCTTTTCTGCTTGTTTGTATGTGTCTTGATTGTTGATGGATTAACTGTGGATGACTTTATTCCTCTTAATCAGTCCTTTCACAGCATCTTCTTGCAGAAGAGTATGTCTGCTTGCAGGTTGTAACTAGTGTTTACTGTTTAAAACTGTTAACTATGAAGAAGTCTTTCCTTTTAACTGGTTTACTCATGACCTGGTTATGAAATATTTATGGATGCCTATACAAGGGACTTGTGTTTTACTTACAATTCAGAGTTAGTCGACCCAGGGGTTTATCCTGTGTGTGTTATGTTTTCATGCCAATTCCGGTGCATCACCTAGTAGGTAGTTTGCTTTCAGTCATTTCCCTTTCAAGCACTCCTTCTATCCCTTTCCCTCAAAAGATTTATTTTCCTGTTTAAGAAGCAAATTAAGGTGATTATCCAAGAGGAACCAGCCTAGAATATGGAGGTCTCATCTCAGTTAGCATAGGTCCCACAACCTGGAGATGATTCCCTTGTTATACTGGATTATCAAGACCAAGAGAGCTTGAGATCAGAGGCGCAAATTCAGTGTATAACACACAACATGCTAATGTCAGCTTAATTTTATATAATATTATGTCAATTGGAAGTATCCTATTAGTTTGTTGGCTCTATTTTTCTTCAACACCTATATATATATATATATATAATGTCAAAAAGAATTGTATAATTATAGAAAATGATTGAGCATAATGACGCGAGTGTGTTAAAAAGATGCTCTTACCTTTTATCTAAAATTTGAAAATTATTTATACATCAAAAAAATAATATTTAATAAAAATCAAATATTTTTAAACAATTTCTTTAATATGAAAGTATTAGTATTACAATTAAAACATAGAAATGATGAAAACATATTACCACTATAAAGATTAATAAAAAAAACTAAAATATTAAGAATATGCAGAATAATTATTCAACAAAATTGTTCAAATAGCATTTTTAAAATTTATACTAAATGAAAACGAAAAACAAACCGATAATTCCATTCCAACAATATACACTAAACTAGTACCCCAAAGAATGAGATGCTACACTGTAGCATTCACATGAGAAGAAAATGAGGAAACCTTCATGACACTGCTGTTGGAAGTCTCTCCCAACCCTGAGTTATGTAAAAGATTGAAATAAATGAAAAATAGAGATGTAGAAATCAAGTGAACAAATGCACAAAAGACAAACAAAAAATTTATCATGGTTCACTAAAATTGGCTACATCCACAATGAGTAGAGGAATTTTATTATGTATAAATCAAATACAATTCAAGGTTACAACAACAACTTAAATAAGCTCTCCAATTACACGGAATGCAAAGAGACACAATTGGAGGGAAGGAATGAAGTGTGTGTTGGGATTCATCTCAACAATCTTCCATATGATGGCTAACAGATGCTACCATTGATCAACCATTCCCCTGCTCTTCCTATTGACTAACTTCTTCTTTACAAGCCCAAGTGAAGTCTTAGCACTTTCCAACTTCTCTTTGGTTACAATCTTGGTTAAGATGTCCGCCGGATTGACCTTTGTATGAATTTTTACAATACTCAATTTGCCTTCTTCAACCATATGACAAACAAAGTGAGCATGTATGTCAATATGTTTAGAGTGACACTGAGGGGAATGGTTATGAGCCATAAAAATGGCACTACGACTATCAAAAAATAGAACATAATCACTTTGTTGGTACTTCATTTCACCAAACAATCATTGTAGCCAAATCATTTCCCTCACACCTTCAAAAAGAGACAAATACTCAGCCTCTCCAGAAGAAAGGGTAATGGAATGTTGCAACCTTGACGCCAAATTAATGGCAGCTCCACCAAACATGAAGACATAACCAGTAGTAGACCTTTGTTTGTCTAAATCTACAGTAAGATCAGATTTAGTAAACCCTTGCAGCTGTACATTATTGCCACCAAAATATAGAGAGAAATTAGAAGTGCCTTTAAGATATCTCATTATCCATTTAAAGGCTTCCCAATGAGTCTTCCTAGGATTGCTCAGGAATCTACTCACAACTCCCACCACATGAGAAATATCGGGAAGAGTGGAAACCATAGCGTACATAATGCTACCAACTACTAATTTATAAGGAATTTGTTCCATAAATTCCTTATCCTCTTGTGTTTGTGGACACAACTCAAAAGATAAATGAAAATCTGAAGCAAGGGGAGTAGAAACAACATTGGAATCAGCCATACCAAATCTGTCAACTACTTTGTCAATGTATTCTTTTTTTGAAAAGTGATATTCTTCTCTCTTCTATCCCTGGTGATTGTCATGCCAAGTATATTCTTGGATGCCACTAATCCCTTCATAGAAAAATTGCTTGCTAATTGAGCTTTCAACTCACTAACAATCCTTGGACTCGTATCGGTTACCAACATGTCATCAACATAGAGTAGAAGAATGACGAACTGACCATTAGGGAGTTTTTGTAGACACATGGGTCTGACTCACATCGAATGAATTTATGTTCATTCATGAAGGAATAAAACTTAACATACCACTACATCAGGGCTTGCTTGAGTCCATACAAGCTATGCTTCAGCCGATAATAAAGAAGTTCCTTTCCCTTTCGAATAAAACCTTTGGGTTGATTCATGTATAATTCCACATTAATGCCACCATGTAGAAATGTTGTCATAACATCTAGATGGTCCAACTCAAGATCCCATATAGCCACTGATCGAAAGACTACCAGGATTGTAGTCATTTTAACTAATGGTGAAAAAAATTCTTTGTAATCAATTTTGTGTTTCTGATCAAATCCTTTTACTACAAGTCTGGCCTTGTAATATTTGTTGCCTTTGTCTTTGTCTTTGTCTTTCAGTTTGTATACCCACTTGTTCTTAAGTGGGCTTCAATTTGGTGGAAGAGTGACCAACTCCCAAGTTTTATTGACTTGGATTGAACTCATTTACTCTTCCATTGCAACCATCCACTATTTCTTATCGATACTTTTACAAGCATCTCAAAAATTTGCTGGTTCAATCTGTTCAGAGATCAAAATCTTAGGCTCAGCCTCCTCAGAAAGGAGTAATTCATAGTCTGAAAATTTAGATGATATTTTCCTATGTGTAGAGGATCTCCTTAGTGAAGTGAATTGAGTGTGTTTTTCATCCATCAGAGGAGTTTTTTTTAGATTTTGTTCAAAATCCCCTGCTAAATTCTCTATACTTCATTCATCATGGCTGAAATGTTTACAATTATTAAGATCTACTGAATTAGCTCCTTAAGCCTGTGCATGGGTGCTTTTTTTCTTGTTGTGTTGGAGAGTATTGTTGTGAGTTTTTATTCCAACCAAATTCAACACATGGATGATGATCCACAATTCTATCTTGAACGCTGGCAAACTGTTGTAGACTGCATGAGGGGGTAACATCCCCACCTCTGTTCGCAATGCTTGTGGACTTGTTATGACCGTGTGAGGGAGTAAGTTGTTCTCCCATAATTTCCCCCTTGTGCGTAACAATACCAGGGACTCCAATGTTTATATTCTCTACTAAGTTAAGTAGTATGCAAGCCTAGTGAGGAAGCCTATGCAAGGAGATTTTGACAACTTCATCATCGTCACTGCCTCTCAAAAAACCATGGTTGTCTTCACATTGAGAGTTCGTGGAAGAGTAGTTACTATTAATATCTCTGTTGATTCTTCTCGAGATAGCGCCACTCATAGTATCCACATGTCCAATATTTGCTGGAGTAAGTTGTTCCCTTTGTAGAGAGCAATGTGAATTCCTACCAAAAAGAGAGTTGTCACAAACCTGATGTAAAGGCAACAAATTGTTTTCGTTGAAGACCACATCTTTGCTTTGAATAACCTTTTTATAATAGGATCCCAAAATCGAAATCCATATTGGTCTTCTACATAACCAATAAAAACACATTTCTGAGATTTGAGATTGAGCTTCGTCCTCTTTTCTTTGGGTATATGAACAAAGGAATCATAGCCAAAGAATCTGATATGGGAGTAAGAAATTCTCTTCCCTAACCATTCTTCTTTTTGAATATCGAATTCCAACCATGATGAAGGTGTATGATTGATCAAATAGACCGCTATGTTGCATGCTTCTACCCAAAATTCTTTTCGTAATCCAGAATTAGAGGGCATGCACCAAGCTCTCTCAAGTATAGTCTGATTTAGTGTCTCATCTACCCCATCTTCTTGAGGTGTAAAAGGGACAACTTTAATTATGTGTATGCCATTCTCTGCACAAAAATTGTCAAACTCCAAGGAACAAAACGTTCCTCCATTATCTATTTTTAGACACTTTATTTTGTGCCCAATTTTACTTTCTACACGTGCATTGAATAATTTGAATTTAAAAAATACTTCATATTTCTTTGAAAACATATAAATCTAGTTTTTCTTAGTATAACCATCTAGAAAAGTAACAAAATAATTTTCTCCTCCAATAGAATTTACCTCAGTGGGTCCAAATTTTTTACACTAAATCAGCTCCAAAGGTGTGCCCTTCTTCTCACTACCGGTCTTCAAGAATCCTACCTGCTTCTGCTTGCCATAAAGACAATGTTCACAAAACTCTAAATCAATAGATTTTAGACCTAGCAATTATTCCATTTTAGGCATAAGGTCAGGGCCATTCTTGCTAATATGACTAAGTCTTTGATGCCAAAGTGTCAATTTGTTGTCCACAAGTATCAAAGCAGCTCCAATTTCACCAATATCTTTGAAAAGATATAAATTGCCCACTCTATCTCCTTTTGTAATAACCAAGGAATCTTTTATTATTTTCCAAGTATTCTCAAAGAAAAATGATGAAAACCTTGTGAGTAAAGTTGGCTAATGGAAATCATATTTCTTCGTAGTTGGAGAACATGGCATACCTATTTCAATAGAACCTTACCTCCTCCCTCTAAAGGTAAAAAAAATCCCCTTTACTAACAATTTCACATGCTTTATTATCACCTAAATAAACTTTTCCAAACTCACCTTCTTGGTAGTTTGTGAAAGAATCCGTACATGAGGTAGCATGGAAGGAAGCGTCAAAGTCCAAGACCCAAGAATCTGACAAGGTGTTGCTTGCTGATAGCACTAGAATATCATTATCCTTATCATGGGCTATGTTTGCTTCGCTATCCCATACCCTGTCTTGTTCCCTTTTTTAATTCCTACAATCCTTTTTAAGGTGACCAACCTTACCACAAAACCAACAATCACCTTGTCTACTCCGGGACTGCAATCTTCTAGCTGATTTGGATCTTCGATTATGATTATTTTTGCCTCTATGATGGCTTCTTCCCCTATTTTTGGTATTGACCATCGTTAGAGAATCACTATATGAGGGCTCTTGTTGTTTTCTTCTCATGTCTTCCCTAAGACGAGTTGTTGCAACATCATCAAAAACTAATTTATTCTTTCCCGCAACTAAGGTGCTGATTATGTCACAACTCCATCCCAACTACTTGGGAGCGAAGATAATAAGAGAGTGGCTTTGTTCTCATCATCTTGCATCATCCCCACCCAATTTTTTTGGCTAACAAGAGTGTTAAATTCATTGAGATGATTTGACATAATCGTACCTTCCTTCATATTGACTTTGGATAACTTCTTCATGATGAAAACTTTGTTTTCTATCGAGGCCATTACGTAGAAAGTTTTAAGTTTGTCCCAAACCGCTTTGGTTGTAGTTTCATTTATAACATCAAAAATAACATTGTCGGACAGCAAGAGAAAAATAGTCACCTTCGCCTTTTAATCAAGTGTTTCCTAATCTTCATCTTTCATCATTTGAGGTTTCTTTGTTTTCCCCTCAAGCGCAAGTGAAAGATCATGCATTATCAGTAGGGATTGCATATGCACTTTTCACAGAATAAAATTTTGTCCTAGAAATTTTTTTACTCTTGCATCCTCCATTGTTTTGAAAATCTTCACCGATTGCCAATTAGCTCCTCCTAAGCTCTGATACAAATTGTAAAAGATTGAAATAAATGAAAAATAGAGTTGCAGAAATCAAGTGAACAAATGCGTAGAAGACAAACACAAAATTAGTCATGGTTCACCAAACTTGGCTACATCCACACTAAGCACTGAGAAAAGGAATTTTATTACGTCTAAACCGAATACAATTCAAGGTTATAGCAGCAGCTTAAGCTCTTCAATTACATGGAACACAAAGAGACAATTAGAGGGAAGAAATGAACTGTCCGTTGTGTTGGAAGTGGGAAAACTTTCAGAGGGGGGGGTGAACAGAGTTTAACAAGACTACAGGAAATACAGTCTAAAACCAAATAATGATCATGAAAAATAAAGCAGAATACAGGAAGGAACTAAAAGAAAAACAATATAAGCTATAAGATATCAGAGAAACTAGAAAAGGACACAGAATCAAACTTACACATTATATGTGCCAAGTGGAAAACCCTCGAAATCTAATGGATTTCATCATAAGGAGAAAAAACCACTACTAAAATATCTCTTTATTAAATCAATCTGAGCTCCAACTCTTACATCAAATAGCAGCTACAACTGCAAGGGCTTCAACCCTTAATTTCTTTAAAAACTGAATGGACTCACAGTGACCTCTTTATGAATCTTTATTACAAAATTTTAACTAGATATTCAGTAAATACCACTGATATTTCAAATGAATAATGATTAATTCTTTTTCACAACCCTCGAATAACTTTCTCCAAGTATCCGCATATATATATGCCTCAACAGAAGGCATCTGTATATACAAATAACTGAACAAAACTGTTAACCATAAAACTGGTTAAACAAAGATTGAAAAATGTTGAATTAGATACAACTTGAGAAGGATTTGTTTTCAGCAGAGAAATGAAAAATAAATTGTTACAACTGATTAAGAAAAAAAAGGAAACCCTGATTCTTGATCCAACCGAAATAGAAACTTCCTTCAAATCCATGAGATAAAATCTATCAAATGAACTTTGGAAAAACTCAAACTGAAAATTGATTTCCCAAAACAAATTAACTATCTTTCATCATGATAAAGATTTTGCAAAGGAAAATGAAAATGGTTTGAAGTAACTGAAATATCAAATATAGAAAACCATGTATTAACTAAAATACAAGAAATACACTTCCTTCCATTCCTTTAATCTTCCGCTCAAACTATAACAAAAACCATACCTAAGAACAGATGAAGCAATGTTTACCCGTACAAATGGAAGCAGTAAACTGGAGAAGAACCATTTTAAACTTGACAAGAAGAACACCATTTTGAAGACCACAGTCAGTATGCCAACATACTGAAAACCCACAATGAAATCTGCTTCCTAAATATCCATATCCCCAGACCAAACAGCTCATGACGGCGCTCAGAGTTTAGGGTTCAAAACTGAATGATAAAGAGAGAAAGAACATGCAATACAAAGAAATGATTTTTGATGTCTGACCACATCATAGCCTTTTTTATTCAATCAATATGCTTTCCAAAAAGTCTTTACATGCCACATGACCTTAGAGTCACTTAACTCAAGTATAATAACCACAGGTTCAGATTTTTTAAGTTTTCACATAAAATATCATGGCAAAAGAATGGCCCCACAATAGGTCATTGAAGTGCTTTGTCATCAAGGACAAATGGAAGTCAATAAAATCCCCCTTTATCCTTGATGGAAAAAACATAGCCATCTGTAGATAACCAGAATCACTTGTAGATAACCATAAAGACAATCTCACCTGTAGATAACTAGAATCACCTGAAAAAATGTGTTCTCCCCCTTTTTGTCAGCAAGGACAAAGAAGAAGAACAGTCCATGTGGGAAAAAAAAAAACATCTCGAAATGAACTCTCCCCCAAAGTAAAATATCAATGAGAAACAAACAGTGATTGAGAAAAAACTCCCAATCTATCTCTGAACCAAACAAAAGTCTCTCTAGGAAGGGCTTTAGTAAAAATGTCAGCCACTTGGGCCCTTAGTAGGAACATAAAGCAACTAAAATTCCTTATCAAGCACTTGATTACACAAGAAGTGGAACTTAATGGCAATATGTTTAGTGCGAGAATGCATGATAGGATTCTTTCTTAACTGAATAGCACTAGAATTATCACACAAAATAGTGATGGGCTTGCATGCCTTTATGCTCAAATATGTCAGCTAATATGCCATCCACATTAACTGAGTACAACATGTAGTAGCTGCTATATATTCAGACTCACAAGTGGATAGAGTAACACACTCTTGTTTCTTACTATGCCAGGCAACCAAACGGTCACCAAGGAAGAAGGCAACACCACTGGTGCTTTTCATGTCAATCGAACATCCACCCCAATCAACATCCGTATATCCAACTAGAGAAAAATCAGTGCTATGTGGGTACCACAAGCCAAAATCAAGTGTACCCTGAATGTATTTAAATATTCTGTTAACAACATTTAGATGAGACTGCCTGGGTGCAGATTGGAACCAAGAAACTAAACAAACAACTTGCATGAGATCAGGCCTTGAAGTTGTTAAATAGAGTAAACTACTAACCATGGATCTGTATTCTTTTTGACTTACCAGAGGAGAATCATCAACTTTAACGAGTTTACAGCAAGTTTCCATTGGTGTACTGACTGATTTACATTCACTCATTTTGAATTTTTTAAGCATTTCGTGATCATACTTGGATTGTGACAGAAATAAACCTTGATCAAGTTGGAATATGTGTAACCCAAGAAAAAAATGTAATTCACCCAACAAAGACATCTCAAATTTGGATTCCATAACATGAGAAAATTGTTTGGATAAAGCATCATTAGTGGATCCAAAAATGATATCATCCACATATATTTCAACAGCCAAAACATCATCACCATCTACTTTGGTGTACAAAGTACTATCCACACTACCATGAGTGAAACCATTTGAAATTAAGTGGTTATCCAACCTTGAATACCAAGCTCTAGGAGCTTATTTTAAGCCATATAATGCCTTTTTCAGACGATACACAAAATATGGATGTTCAGAGGACTCAAAACCATCCAGTTGTTCCATATACACTTCCTCCTCCAGATATCCATTTAAAAATGTTGTTTTTACATCCATTTGATAAATAGTGAATTTCTTAAAACTTGCATATGCTAGAAATATTCTAATAGATTCCATTCGAGCAATTGGTGCAAATGTTTCACCAAAATCAATTCCTTCTTGTTGAGCATAGCCTTTACAAACAAACCTTGCCTTATTTCATACTATTTTACCATTTTCATCAAGTTTATTTTGAAATATCCATTTTCCATCGATGACATTTTTGTCACCTGGTCTAGGCACGATTTCCCAAGTTTTATTTTTTTTTCAATCTGGTTTATTTCATCTTGCATTGCATTTAACCAAAATATATCATTTAGGGCTTCAGACACATTTTTAGGCTCTATTTCTGATATCAGACAAAAATGTTCAGCAACTTGAGCTTGTTCTTCATTTTTAGTTCTTCTTCTAGTTAATATCCCTGCTTCCTTATTACCTATAACCAAAGATTCAGGATGTCGCTTAGCAATGATTCTAGAAGGTGTTTTTAAATTTGTATTATCTTTAGGACTTGTGTTGAATTCCTTCTCATTAGATTCTGATGTTGCTGTATCTGAATCAATGTCATTACATTTCTCACTACTAGGAACAAACTCAGCACTTGGAGTAAACATTTCTTCAGCATCTTTAACCTGAGTATCCTTTAAAAATGTACTTTCATCAAAAACCACATTTATGACTTCTACAATTTTGTTTAAACATTTATTGAAACACTTAAATTCTTTACTATGTGTAGAGTATCCCAAGAAGATACCGTCATCAGATTTAGAGCTGAAATTTTCCAGGACATCATCATCTTTCCTTATGAAACATTTACAACCAAATACTTTGAAATTTTTAACATTTGCAGTTTTGCCATATTATAACTCATACGGAGTATATGCAGTTCTGATTCTAATTTGAGCCCTGTTTAGAATGTAAACAGCTGTATGAACAACCTCTCTCCAGAACTTGTCTGGCAATTTTTCTTCATTTAACATTGTCCTAGCCATTTCTTTAACTGTTATGTTTTTCCTTTCTACAACACCGTTTTGTTGTAGTGTGCGAGCAGTTGAATACTGTCTTTTTATCCCATGTTTTTCACAATATTCAATAAACTATTGAGAAGTGATTTCTCCACCTTTATCAGATCTTAAACATTTTAGTTTCAAATCAGTTTCTCTTTCTACCATTTTTCTAAAAACTTTGAAATGTTCAAATGCCTCAAATTTTTGTTTCCAAAAAGTTACCCACACCATTCTGGAATAATCATCTACAAATAGAATAAAATATTTTTCACCATTTATAGACTGGGTTTTGGTTGGTCCACATAAATCAGTATGGACGAGTTCAAGAGGCCTAGTAGAACGAGATTCCTTTGTTTTGAAAGAAGACTTTTTTTGTTTTCCTTTTACACATTCATCACATATATTTATTGGTTTCTTAATTAGAGGCAATCCTCTAACTTTTTTATTCTTGTTTATCCTTACCAAATTGTCAAAATTCAAATGCCCTAATCTTCTGTGCCATAACCAATTTTCCTCAATTTGAGTCACAAGACAAGTACTGATTAATGATGAATCCTAAACTGTAGAGTCTACAAGGTTGTAAAGTTTTCCACCTGTTCTTAGACCACTTGCAACTATTTTGTTCTTTTTATTTTTAACAACACAACATTTCTCATCAAACGAGATAGAATAACCACTGTCACAAATCTGACTCACACTTAAAATATTATGTTTCAAGCCTTCAACATAGTACACCTCATGTATGAGTGTATCATTATTAAGATAAATAGATCCTCTTCCTATGATATAACCACCTGAATTATCACCATATCTGAAAAAACCTTCATCAAAATCCTCTAAAGTTTGAAACTTGTTTTTTCTCCCAGTCATGTGATGGGAACAACCACTATCTAATATCCATGTAGCAGATTTACAAGAAAATAAAGCTGTTTCAACTACTAGAGAATTTTCACTATCCATCTTCTTAGGTTTCCAGACCCTTTTTGGTTTTAAATTCAACTTGCACTGATTTGCAAAATGTCCATAATGAAAATAGTTAAAACATCTTATTATTCCTTTAAACCCATAGAATTGGTTGTGTCTAAACATAGGACCTTTAGAAGCAAGCTTGCAAGAACTAGCTTTATGACCAAAATAACTGCATTTAAAACAATATCCATTGAAGAAATCATATGTATCTGCTTGATGTTTAAATGATTGGCTTTTCTCAAATTGTTCAATCTGCTTTCTTAACTATACTAATGTTTGTTCTCTTTTAGTTAACAAATCATTTTGACTTTCAATGGTATGATTTGCATTATTCAACTCTAACTGTAAGTTTTGAAAATTTTCTTCTTGAGTAGACATAAGTTTCTTTAATCTCTTAATCTCTTGCAAAGAGCATAGAAGCTCTTGTTCAAGATTTACTTCTTCATCTGAGTCAGATGAAGATTTTGATTGAACTATTTCAATTTTGTTACCTTTAACAATTTCAGCCATGAACAAAGTTTCTCCTTCTTCAACTGAATCATCAGACTCTTCACAAGAGTCTTCTTTTGACAAGAGACTCTTTTTTTTAAAAGTTTTTGAACCTTTTGTTTTGATTCCAAGGTTTCTTTTTAGAAAAATAATCTTGTTTTTCTTCATCTTCATTTAGATCAGCAAGAGGACATTTAGTAGCAAAATGTTTGTATTGTCCGCAATTAAAACATTTTGGTTTTCCCTGATATTTCTTTTAAGTTTTTTGACTAATAGAGCTTTGAGAGCATCTGAGATATCTGTGTCACTATCATCTTTCTTTTCAACTCTAAATGATGTTTCCTTTAAAGTAGAAGCAATGCTACTGTTGATTCTCATTTCATAAGCAGTTAAGATTCCTTGAAGTTTATGCAAGGTCATATCTGAAAAATGTTTCTTTTCTTCTAAAGCAGAAATTTTAGTTTCAAACTTTGGTAAAACAATTCTAATAACTTTAGAGACTACATTACGTTCATCAATGTTTTCTCCTAAACCTTTTCTAGAATTTACTAATTCATCAATTCTCAAGAAGTAAGCTGCTATGTTTTCATCTTCATTCATTTTCAAGTTATCAAACTGGGTTTTCAAAGTAACCAACTTTGACTCTTTGACCTTTTCATCTCCCTGATATATAGTCTCAATTTTGGTCCAAATATGATTCGCAGACTGACAGTACATGACTTTCACAAACACTTCTTTTGTAAGACCACATAGAATAGCAAATTTTTCTCTTTTATCTAGTTCATAGGTGATTTTAGCATCAATATCAGTAGGAATGGACGAAGGGACTGTGTACTTTGTAATCACAACTTGCCACATTTTAACATCTAAGCAGTTTATAAATGCCTCCATCATAACCTTCCAAAAAACATAATCTGTTCCATCAAATAAAGGGGCTCTGGTAAGGGATGCGCCTTCAGTCTGTGCCATACTTCTAAAAGACCAAGATCAAACCCTATAGGCAAACCTAAGAGGGTTCCTATAGCTCTGATACCACTTGTTGGAAGTGAGAAAACTCTGAGAGGGGGGGGGGGTTG
>MU226850.1:471730-486401 GCA_018584345.1 Thuja plicata
TATATATATATATATATATTACAAACTTTTAACTAGATATTCAGTAAATACCACTGAGATCTCAAATGAATAATGATTAATTATTTTTCACAACCCTCAAATAACTTTCTCCATGTATTCACATATATATATGCCTCCACAGAAGGCATCTATATATACAAATAACTAAACAAAACTGTTAACCATAAAACAGGTTTAACAAAGATTGAAAAATGCTGAATCAGATACAACTTGAGAAGGATTTGTTTTCAGCAAAGAAATAAAAAATAAACTGTTACAACTGATTGAGCACAAAAGGAAACCCTGATTCTTGATCCAACCGAAACATGAACTGCCTTCAAATCCATGAGATAAAATCTATCAAATGAACTTTGGAATAACTCAAACTGAAAACTGATTTCCCAAAATAGATTAACTGTCTTTCATCATGATAAATATTTCGCAAAGAAAAATGAAAACGGTTTGAAGTAACTGAAATATCAAATATAGAAAACCATGTATTAACTGAAATACAAGAAATACATTTCCTTTCATTCCTTTAATCTTCCGCTCAAACTATAACAAAAACCATACCTGAGAATAGATGAAGCAATGTCTACCCATACAAATGGAAGCAGTAAACTAGAGAAGAACCATTTTAAACTTGACAAGAAGAACACCATTTTGAAGAGCACAGTCAGTATGCCAACATACTAAAAACCCACAATGAAATCTGCTTCTTGAATATCCATATCCCTAGACCAAACAACTCATGATGGTGCTCAGAGTTTAGACTTAATGATAAAGAGAGAAAGAATATGCAATACAAAGAAATGATTTTTGATGTCCGACCACATCATAGCCTTTTTTCTTCATTCAACATGCTTTCCCAAAAGTCTTTACACGCCACGTGACCTCAGAGTCACTTAACTCAAGTATAATAACCACGGGTTCAGTTTTTTTTAAGTTTTCACATAAAATATCACGGCAAAAGAATGGCCCCACAACAGGCCACTGAAGTGCCTTGTCATCAAGGACAAATGGAAGTCAACACGTTGGGCTTCATCTCAACAAGTCAAGCCCAAATGGAAGAGGGTCACCATACATAGCTTGAGGAAAAGGAGGCAATTCAGCTTTCATTTCCAACATATCCACCACTTGTTCCATCTTCGGTCGGTCTTTCGGATCGGGGAGACAACACGACATGCCCACCAATATTAGCCGCTCCATTTCCTCAATATTGAAATTTGCATGAAGTTTCTTATCTACCGCATATACTATTCCCTGCTCTGCCTTCCTGTGCCAAACCCATATTACCAAACTGGATTCATGTTGAGTTAAGCTCTTGTCCACCGGGGGCCTTCCACAGGCAATTGCAAGTGCGAGTGCTCCAAAGCTGTATACATCCGATTCTCGACTAGCCTTTCCCGTCCTGAGTGACTCGGGGTCCATATACCCAAATGTACCAGCTGGATGAGTAGTATACTCTTCCTTTTCAGCTTTCTCGCAAGGCCGAAATCCCCCAGCTTGGCTCTGAAATTTGAATCTAACATCACGTTGCTCGCCTTGATGTCTCTATGTACTACACTCTCTGGGAATTTCTGGTGAAGATAATGGAGAGCCGAGTCTATCTCACAGGCTATTCTGTATCTTTGATTCCAATGAAGAGGAGGCTGTGGATTCCCAAAAATATATTTCTTGAGATTTCTATTGTGTAGAAACTCGTAGACAAGAAACCTATCGTCCTTCTGATGAAACCATCCCAAAAGCTTGACAATGTTACGGTGTGAGAGCTTACCATTTACAATCAGTTATGCCTCGTACTCTTTCTTGCCTTGATCAGAATCTGCACTTATCCTTTTCACAACTACATCTTGATTTGTGTCACGCAGAGTGCCTCTAAACACTCTACCGAAGCTGCCTTGTCCAATCACTTCATCTGGACTGAAGTTATTTGTAGCGTCGCAGAGCTCATCATAACTAAACTTGCGCGCAGACTTAACAGCAGTTTTAAGCCATTTTTCTAGCTCCTCATCACTCTCCACTTCAACAATTTCATTTGCACTGAGCTTGTTACGTGCATTGTCACCGGTTTCCTCTCGCTCACCACCGCCCTCGCCTCTTGCAGTGCTTGTACACCTCTTCCATACAAAGAAAATAATAATAAGAACAACAACAATACCACCAGCGATAATACCAACAAGAAAACCAGTTCTTTCAACCACAGAATGGCCAGAGCGTTGGTTTGCTATACGATTTTTGTTAGGGTTTGGTGTTTGGGCTGGGTTTGGGTTTGGGTTTGGTATTGTGTGTGGAGTTGGGATTGATATTGGTGCTGGACTGGATAATGGGGCTGGGCTTGATATTGGGGCTGCACCTGGAGTAAAATCATCCCATGAATATTGAGATGAAAAATTCCAAACACGGAGAGCATGAAGCTCATTTGCAACCCCAGTGGATGCCGAAATTCCAACCATGACAAAGGGGGGAAGGTACTCGCTGAGGTCTATATTATACTGCAACACCAGACTCTCCGGTTTAGATGGAGTAGTATCGTCAGGGTTCTGTGCAAGGAACACTCGAAGCTCTGCTACTATACCATTGTAATACACCCAAGCGTCCCATGTTTCTCCGTTATTTAGAGCACCATCTATTATTGAAAATGTTTTCTTAGATTCCATGCTCTTTACATCAATTCCAACATGATTACCGTCAGGATCGAATACATTCCCGAATGTGTCAAACTCCACATCAACAATCTGATTCGATGAGTTCCCATCTCTTTCAGGTTCGAAGAGGCCGAGACCACCACCGATAGAAGCCTCAGAAGATTGAGAATCCAATGGTGTGAGGAAGAACGTGACCCTGTCTCCACTGTGATCTTGGAATTTGGTAATTATGAACTGGAAATGCGTAGAAAAACTTGCCAGTGCTGGAGAATGGATTAACACATAAACACATTAACACATGGATTTTTAACGTGGAGATCCTGTTAAGGGAAAAAATCACTTGGAACCGGTAACCCAAAATTTTCAGTCTTCTGAAGTGAGCTTGGTGAAGAGCCAACCCTATTAAAGATTACAAACACATTGTTAGGTGTGACCTTGTTAGAGGATTTAAATAGAATAGTTTGTCACTTGATATCTGGCATCTCTATGCTACCTTTTATGACCAAACCTAGTGTGGTTTGTCACATGGTATCTGGCATCTCATGCTATCTTCATGACCAAACCTTTTGACAATCTTTCAGATGTGTCTCAATATAGAAAGGATTGTTAAGTCCTGCTCGGTTAAGAGACTTTCTAATCCAATGGTTAAATTGAAATAGTAAATGATATGTTCACATATACAAATATACTTTCTATATTTTTAGATCTATCATAAGCTCATAATACCTTTCTAATCAATGAATCTTTTCAATACTTTTACTCCACTTCTTTCTTCTTAGTGATGTTATGCTTCTCTGTTGCTCGGTATCCATAGAATTAGCTTTGTTCTTCAACTTGATTGATCAGGTCTAATTGAAGTCTTTCTTCATTAGTTTCTCCTCAACATCTTCTTTCTCTATTCAACCCTTTATTCATAATGAATTAACTTGTCTCTTTATAGACATGATTTCACTGTTTCTTAGTTCTTAACTTTCTTCTTCTTGGCATGATCCAAAATTCAAGCCAATCTTTCTTTAAATATTTACTGCAGTTTTATCACGTAGATTTCTCTTTGATGACTAGAATAAAATAGTTTTGAATATTTCTTTTATCCTTGGCTTTAAGTTGTCAATGAAAATATTATTAACAACCAATTAACTCCTTCTTTAGCTCTTTCCAGCTAAGTCTTTTGTCATTTCTGAACTTTAGTTCTTTTCGGTGTTTAACTCTTTGTTAGCTTTGGTCAACACTTTAGTTCATCTTCGAGCATCTCCGTCGGGGTTGTATGTCCGTCCAAGTTGTCTATCCATCGGGAATCACTGTGAATTTATTCTTGTCGGTAATGCTTGTGATTCTTCTCATTTGTAATGCTTGCTCGGGTTTCTTGCTCAGGCATCACTGTGACTTTCTTCTCAGGGTTCTCCATCCATCGTGGTGCACTGCCCGTCAAGGTGCACTCCCCATTAGTGTTTGTAGTCACTTAGTAAATACTAATCTTTTATGCATTAGTGTTACCATAACCTTAATCTTTCTGGTTCTCTAAAGTATTTGACACTTTGAATATAACAAATCAGATTATATCAAGTTGACATCAATGACAATACAATACATTAGTTGATTTAATGTCTTGCATTGAATTTCTACATCTTGGTGATCATCAACTTAACATCTTCAAACATTCAATTAGTTATAGTTCATGAATCTCTCCCTTTGGAATTGATGGAAACACACTACATTGTCACACTATTTTACTACTAATATAATATGAAATATATCTATTGTAGTTCACCAATCTACCAATTTTATTGTTCTATAACCTATACAAGTATCTGGCTCTCAATAAGCTCTTATAGCTTAGATATGTTTCTTGCAGAGTGCTTTCTTCAATCTTCAATCCCTTCACTCGATAGATGTAACAACTTCTGATTCTTTCTTAGATTTTGTCTCTCCCTTTGAGTGTTCCTCACTTTAATCATCTCTTTTTCCTTTCAAAAACAATATAGATATATTCTCTCCCTTACAAGTTACATCTCTTGCTTAGGACATCTTCTCTCCCTTTAATGGATATTTCATAAGTATATATAATATCTCTTCTTTGGATCTTCTCAAGATACGTCGTCCCTTTAAATTCTTAGGAACTTCTCTCCCTTTGACAACAATGCCAAAGTAAACTTTTGATCATGTGAAAGTTATATCGTTTCACTTACTTATAATTTACTCCTTGAGTTTCCATATTCATCAGCAATGCATTGACTTTGTTGTTCGATGTAGATATGTAATTTTCTATGTACTGATGTATCTTTGTAGTCCATCTATTTTCTTGCATCAACATGAATGATCTTCTGATGATTTGTAGGCTGACACAACCTCCTATTAGCTTACTGACAAATAGACAAGGGTTGGACCCCTAGTCTCTTTCTCAGGGATTCAAATGTATCTTTAGGCAATGGATTTTTGAATATTTTAGCTAATTGTTCCTTTGATTGAACATATTCTAGTATCACTTCTTTCTCTTGCACTTGTTCTCTTAAGTAATGATACTTGATTTCAATATGTTTAGTCTTAGGATGCATGAATGGATTCTTATAAATGTTAATTGCACTGGTATTATCACAATAGATAATCACTAGTTCAAGAATCTTCATATACATACCTTCCAGTAATTGTTTGATCCAGGCAATGTTTGAGCAGCTTGCAATAATAGCCACATATTCTGCTTCTACAGTAGATTGTAAGATGCATCCTTGCTTTTTGCTAGTCCATGTGACAAGTCTGTCACCCATGAAGAATGCCCTCAGGTTGTTCTCTTTCGGTCATCTAAGTTTCCAGCCCAATCATCATCTGTATAGAATTGAAGCTCAAATTTTACTTCTCTTTTATACCATAAGCCATATTCCTCGGTGTTCTTTAGATAACTCAGAATTCTCTTGACATAGTCATGTGTGATTCTTTGGGATTACTAGAGAATATTGCAACTATTCCAACTACATGTGCTATATCTGGTATAGTATGAACAACATATATTAGTTTTCCAATCATTGATCTATACAAGGTCTGGTTTACTTCATTTGATTTTTCTTCTACCATCAACTTACATCCGGTTGCCATAGGTGTTCCAACTGGCTTGGAATCTTCCATCTTGAATATCTTCAACACTTCCTTGATGTATTTGGATTGTGTGATATATATGCCTGCATCTTATTGAAGAATATATAGACCAAGAAAGAATTTGATCTCCCGAAACATCAACATCTCAAACTATTTTCTCATTTCATTATCAAAAGATTTACATAACATATCATTACCCTCAAATATGATGTCATCAATAAATATTTCAGCAATCAAAATATTACCATCATTATCTTCTTTTAAGTATAGATTATTGTTGTCACTTGTTCTTACAAATTCAATGCTTATGAGATAGAAGTGAAGTATTTCATACCAGGCTCTAGGTGCTTGTTTTAATCCATACAAAGATTTGTGTAGTCTACATACCATGTTTCTCTTGTCTGGATCAACAAACCCTTCTGGTTGTTCAATGTATAACTCTTCTTCTAGTATTCCATTTAGGAATGTAGATTTGACATCCATATGTTATACCTTGAATCCTTTGAATGCAGCATAAGAAAGTAAGATTCTTACTCCTAGTCTAGAAACAAGTGCAAAGGTTTCACCATACTCAATACCTTCTTCTTGTGCATACCCCTTGCATACTAATCTTGCTTTATTCCTTGTGACTTCTCCATTCTCATCCAGCTTGTTTCTGAATATCCATTTGGTACTGATGACATTCTTTTCATCTAGTCTCGGTACTAATGCCCATGTTCTATTCTTCTCAATCTGTTCTATTTCTTAATTCATAACATTGACCCATTGTTCATTTTCAAGTGCAGTATTAATAGATTTAGTCTCAAAATCACAAATTAAACATCTAGTATTCAGTGACTTACTTCTTGTTCTCATTCTAGCCTTCTTGTCTCCTATGATCTGGTTCTATGGATGGTGTCTTCTAACATACTTGGAAAGTATCGGCTCAATTCTTTGTTCATCACTATGATCATCATCTTGACCTTCATTCTGATCTCCATCATTTGGAACATCATTTTTCTTATTTTTGGTATTTGTAGCTTGATGCTTGAGAGCAATGTTCTGTTGCTCAGAAGCGATACACTCTTGCTTAGGTAGAGTGTCAGTTTCTTCAGTGTAAACAAAATTGTTGTAGTCTTATGGTTCTTTTATGCTTTTCTTATCATTTTTATCTGCATATTCATCTATTTTGATATTTGCGCTTTCAATGATCTTGTTAGAGGACTTGTTAAGACATTTATAAGCCTTCCTCTTGGTGGAACACCCTACAAAGATACCTTCATCACTTTTGGAGTCAAGCTTTACATTTATATCATCTTTCAAAATATAACATTGACTACCAAAAATTTTGAAGTAACTTATATTGAGTGTGTATCCATCCCATAGCTCATAGGGTGTCTTCTTGGTTTTTTTCTTTAATTGTACTTTGTTTAATGTGTAGACAGCAGCACTAACAGCTTCCCTCCAGAATGTTTGAGTGATTCTTTTCTCAATCATCAGTGTTCTTCCACAATCAACAATTGATCTATTTTTCCTTTCAACAATTCCATTTTGTTGTGGTGTTCTTGGTGCAGAAACCCATCTTCTAATTCCATGCTCATTGCAAAAATTAGTGAATTCATCAAAAAATAATCCTCCTCCTCTATTTGATCTTAAGTATTTCAATTTCTTACATCTTTGTTTTTCTACTATAGCTTTATAACATTTGAACATCTTGAATGCTTCAAATTTTTCTTTTAAGAACATAGCTGTCGTCATTCTAGAATAATCATCAACAAAGAGAATAAAATATCTATCACCATACTAACTCTTTGTTCTCATGGGTCCACATAGATCAGTATGGAATAATTCTAGAATAGCATTAGATGTATGGGTTTTTGTCTTGAAACTAGACTTTGTCATTTAACATTTTTTGACAGTTCTTACACATGATATGCTCAGGCTTTGACATGCTCGGTAAGCCTCTTACTTTCCTTTTATTACTTATTTTAATCATGTTGTCAAAATTCACATGACATAATCTTTTAAGCCACAACCATATGTCTTCATTTCTAGACATTAAACAAGTAGTGTTTATATCATCAAGATAGAATAGGTTACCTTTTGTCTGTTCACTAGTTCCGATCAACCTTCTTGATTCATTAAAGATCTTTGCCTTCTTATTCTCAAATGCTACTCAGTGACCTATATTTTTCAGCTGTGAAACACTCAATAGATTATAATTAATTCCTTTTACCCAGTATGCATTTTCACATTTGATTAGTATGTTCAACATTATAGTTCCTTTACCCTCAACTGGACAAGGTGTGTCATTACCCATTCTTACTGATCCACCATTATAGTACTCAAAAGTTTCAAACTTTTGTTTATCACCGGTCATGTGGTGAGTGCAGCCACTATCTATAATCCATACATCATTCTTACTAACCTTAGATATGAGTGCAGTTTCAACATACCTTTCTTCTTCATCTGAATCATCCTTCATGGCTAAAAATACCATCTGACTATCTTCATCAGACTCGATGTCAGTATCTCCATCTATATTCTCAGCCAGGTAAGAATCTTTCTTCTCTTTGTCTTTGCAGTCTCAGGTATCTCTTCTATCAGATTTTCAGTTGATTTGGTAATCTCTATTTTCACTTCTATCAAAATTCTTTTCATATGATCTGTCATTAATTCTATCACCTTTTCATCTGCTAGGACATCTAGCAGAAAAATGTCCAATCTCTTTACAATTAAAACATACAAGTGGTAATTTACCTTTGTATCTAACTTTGCCTTTTTGAAATCTTCTATCCATTAGTGCTTCAATCTCATGAAGATCTTTATCATCACTATCACTATCAATTTCACTATCATTTCTCATAGTGTGTTTATGACTTGAATTACAAATTTTCAAAGAATATTTGAATATAGACTCAATAGATGGTAAGACACTATTATCAAAGTTATTCATCTCAAATGAAATCAATCTACCAACCAAACTATCTAGAGTGACATTATTGTTTTCTACTGCTCTCATTTCTTGATTAGAATATATAGGCAGTAAGGTTCTTAGGATTTTACTTACCACTGTCTCTTCTTCAAGTATGCCTCCAACTCCTCGGATAGAATTGACTACTTATTTTATTCTACACCTATATTGAGTGATATTTTCTCCTTCTCTCATTCTTAGGTCATCAAATTGACCTCTTAGGCTTTCTGTCTTAGCTCTTAGTACATTAGCATCTCCTCCATGTACCAGGTTCAATTTTCCCCACATTTTCTTTGTAGAGGTGCATGTTTTGACATCTTCAAATTCAACATCAGAGAGTGAGAAAGAAAGTTCTATCAACATAAAATTATGCTCATTCTTTTCTCTTAATTACTCAAGAGTGCAAGGTCATGTAGACAACACAAATTTAGTATCCAAGTATTGAGTAACATCATTTCCAATACCTGATAGGTGGAGTCTTATCCTGATTTGGCATAATGCAAATTTGTCCTTGTTCAACTTGGGCACATCTTGTTTTCTCATCTTGTGATCTTTTGCTTAGGTCTTGAAACCTTCCTTCTAAGCACGCAAGCTCTAATACCAATTGCTAGAATAAATGAGAGGGGGGAGGGGTGAATCAGTGACCTAAAAAATATTCTAATAAATTAACAAAAAAACTTATTACCACAATTATAAGCCTCTAGCTATCTTCAATCCTAAAAAATGAATTCCTTGAAATAATCTCAAGAAATAACTACTACTTAGAGTTCACTGTTATACCTTATTCTTATTGTTTACTGATTAGCAGTCTTTCATTTACTGAAATGCACTAAATTACTTATAGTATACCAATCAATCCATATTAGTTATGTGTAATGCAAAACACTAAAGTAATGACTTATAAGCACATTAATACATGGATTTTTAATGTGGAAACCCTGTTAAGGGAAAAACCACTTGGGACCACTAACCCAAAATTTTTACTCTTCCAAAGTGAGTTCGGTGAAGAGCCAACCCTGGTAAAGATTACAAACACACTGTTAGGTGTGACCTTGTTAAAGGATTTAAATATAATAGTTTGTCACTTGATATCTAGCATCTCTATGCTACCTTTTATGACCAAATCCAGTGTATTTTGTCACGTGGTATCTAGAATCTCATGCTATCTTCATGACCAAACCTTTTGATAATCCTTAGAATGTATCTCAATATAGAAAGGATTGTTAAATCCTTCTTGGTTAAGAGACGTTCTGATCCAATGGTAAAATTGAAATAGTAAATGATTTGTTCACATAGACAACTATACTTTGCAGATTTTTAGATCTATTGTAAGCTCATAATAAATTTTTGATCAATGTATCTTTTCAATACCTATGCTCCACTTCTTTCTTCTCGGTGATGTTGTGCTTATCTTTTGCTCGGTGTTCACAGAATTAGCTCTGTTCTTCATCTTGATTGACCAGGTCTGATTGAAGTCTTCCTTCATCAATTTCTCCTCGACATCTTCTTTCTTTGTTCACCCCTTTATTCATAATGAATTAGCTTGTCTCTTTATATATATGATTTCACCATTTCTTAGTTCTTGATTTTCTTGTTCTTGGCATGATCTGCAATTCTAGCCAATCTTTCTTTAAAGCTTTACTTCAATTTTATCCCGTAAATTTCTCTTTTACAACTAGAATAAAACAACTTTAAATCTTTCTCTTATCTCTTTCTTTAACTTGTCGATGAAAATAATATTAACAACCAGTTAACTCATTTAGCTTTTACCAGCTAAGTCTTTTGTCATTTCTGAACTTTGGTTCTTTTTGGTGTTTAACTCTTTGTTAGCTTCGGTCAACACTTCAGTTCATCTTCGGGCATCTCTGTCAGGGTTGTCTATCTGTCGGGGTGGTTTTTTCGTCGGGAATCACTATGAAGTTATGCTCATCGATAATTCTTGTGATTCTGTTCGTCGGTAATGATTTCTCAGGTTTCTTTCTAGGGAATCACTGTGAATTTCTTCTTGGGGTTCTCTATACATTGGGATGCACTCCCCATCAATGTTTGTAGTCACTTAGTGAATACTTATTTTTTATGCATTACTGATAGCATAACCTTAATATTTCTAGTTCTGTGAAGTCTTTGACACTTTGAATATAACCAATCAGATTATATCAAGTTGACATCAATGACATTACAATACATTAATTGATTTAATATCCTACATTAACTTTCTGCATCTTGGTGATCATCAACTTAACATCTTCCAACATTCAATCAGTTAAAGTTCATCAATTATCAAATTTTTACCTGTATGGAAGGCTTTATCCATTGCACACAAAATTAATTAGTAATGTCTAATTTAATGATTATAGTATGTCTTTTAAATATATTAAAAAATTAGATAGATAGATAGATAGATAGATATAACATCTCAAGTCACATCTAGTGACCCATCATCAATATGAAAATTACATTCAGTGGCCCATCATCAACATGAGTAAGATATAAATATTAAATATGTAAACCTATTTTAATTTTGTATCATATTATTGCACTTGGAAGTAACCTATCTACTTTCTTTCAACTCCAATTTATATAATGTTCGAAGGAATTGTATAATTGTAGAAAAATATTGAACATAATGATGTGAATCTGTTAAAAATATTCTCTTACCTTACACCCAAAATTTGAAAATTATTTACACATCAAAATAATAATATTTAATAAAAATGCATATTTTATTTAATATGAATATTATTAATATTACAGTTAAAACATAATAATGATGAAAACATATTATTACTATAGAATTTAAAGAAGAGAAACCTAAAATATCAATAATATGCACAAAAATTATCTAACAAAATTGTTCAACCAAAATTTTCAAATTTTATACTAAATTAAAATGAAAAACTAACTGATAACTCCATTCCAACCATATACACTAAAAAAGACCCGTGACAATTTTCAAAAGCATTCACGCACTTTAAATCTTAGTGTTCAACACATTGAGAAGTATATTACAACATTCAACACTCTAGTATGATTTCATGTTTGTCATGTTTGGTTATCGTGTTATTTCATTAACATTTGCACAACTTATCGAAAGAGTGTTACATCACCATCTTAATAAAGACTTCAAATTAGGGGTTCCATCACCTCATTATAGCACCATTAGCACTAGTTTTTGTATCCAAGTGTTGGACATATTAAGAGCCCATCATGAATCGAGCCACACTTTAAGGGATCAAACCAAGAAACTATCCAACCACGAGAAACTTTTGCAAAATTAAGCAATGAAAAACAATAAGATCAAACTAAAATACTTGACAAGAACTTGTAATGAATTGATGATGATACAATGTACAAGAGAGCTTTCTTATATATGCAAGTGAGAATGGAGTGGTTTTATATTAAAGGAGAATTGGTTTTGAAGGGACTATAAACCCTTAACAAGAAAAAAAGAGCAACTAAACGAACCAGTCTCTAAGCATCAAAAGACCAACACCAGACCAAAAACATAAATATAGGGGAACTAAGCTCCAAATAAGCTATAGACTATTTTTAAGACTATCATTCTTTTGAAAAATCTCATCATAAATACAACAGACTTTCTTGATGATACTTCCAATGGGAATAACATGTTGTCTTTTCTTCTCAATCTAGTTACAAGTCCAGACAATGCAACCATCTATTTCTCCTTCCTGGTTAAGCCTTTTTCTCTTAGCAGGGCCTTTTCCTTCTTCACCACACCTTTCCCTATGACATTTACTCTTTTAGTCAATTTTACATTATAATAAAGAAATAAAAGTTTTCTCTTGGTTATAATCTAAAGGGCTTTCCCCTATTCATTCAAATTTTTAAGACTCTCAGTAGTGTTGTCTTTATACATTTTTCTAACAACAACAACAATAGTTAAGTTCTCTTGAATACACTTCATGGAATTCTCAAGCTTTTGAATGTGCTTCTCATAATATTCTTTAATATATTAAATAGAGTAATTACAACTACCCTCCTATAAATATTAAATGCATGAAATAATATAATAAATGATGACACCTAGGGATGAACCCTTAAATAGTGGGTTACACTTTTTTTGGATAAAAGAATTTTACTTTTTTGGCCAAATGTCATATTAGCCCATGTTCTATCAAAAGTGTATGATGTCATGCTTTCAATCAAAACAAAGGTCAGATTGAAAGTATTTTTTCAAATAAAATTATTCATATTAAATACGTTTTGATTGAAAAGATTTTCAATTTAAACCTTGAATTAGGGGGTTTTAATTAAAAAAAACCATTCTTGAAAATGAAATGTCATTTCCGATAGAGAGCTTGGAGGCTCTATGACCTAGCAAGCCTCTAAACCTGTCAACCTTCAAAACATCAAATGAGATTGGTGATTTTTACATTTATGTGGAAAATTATGCTTCTTATCACGTTTTAAAAGATATAGATATAGATATATGTGTGTGGATACATGTATATGCCAAGTTCAGTCCATGCCGAGCACCAGAGCAAGACAGTTTTGTTATGTATGTCAGGAATGGCACCAATTTTGAGGTAAACTATTTTTGTCTGACTTATTTAAGCATTTAATATTTTCAACGGCATAATTACACATTTAATTATTTGATCCAACTACGTGGCATGGAGCCAATTAGAAAATTGGAATGTCCAAGCGGCATAAGCATTTGATCTTAATTGTTAATCTAGATCTAATTGCTAGATCCGTAAAGTATATTAAGATTGCTTCTTACCGTAATTGGAGTGTACTATGAGAGATGGTATATGCATACATGAGAGATGTGTGAAGGGTTTTTTTGAGAGAGGAAGCATAGATCTAGCAGAGTGAAAGTGCAATGAGCAATAGAGTAAAGATATATAAGATTATTAGATCAGAGAAGGTATTGAAAAGAGGAGATCCATTATCAGCATCAGAGTGCATATCAAAGGATCAGATCTTGAGACATACTAACAAGTGTATCAGGTGAAATCTCTTAACAGAGTGGTTCTAACAGACCTTTCTAAATCTCTTATCCGAGTTCTTACTTTGATGTAAGTTTAAATCCTTTAATGAGGTAGTTTTTAATGATCTAGAGATCTTAACCACACATACCTTTAACCAGGTAGATCACCAGAAGTGATCAAATTTTGTATCCCTATTAGGCACACTTTATTTCTATAGTAGTGAAGATTTTTATGGGTGTCATCCCCTCCCCAGTTTTACCTTATTGGGTTTCTGGGTTACCAAATTTCGTGTCTTGAGTTATTTATTTATTGTCATGGATGCTACTAGATGATAGATCAATTAAATTTATGCATGATTGTGGATCAGTTTGTTTTAAGAGATAAAATGTTGAAGACCTGATTCACCCCCTCTCAGTATCTTGCTTTCCCATATTGTATTTCCAACCATTGGTATTAGATCTTAGTTCTCCCATAAAAGGTTTTTATCATCTTGAGAGTACATATCTTGAGATGGAGATTTAAAAATTGGGTAAAGTCATTGAGAATCAAAAGATTGAAATTCAGCTATAATTACATCAGCTTGAGACAACAAGATAGGAATTGAGAAAGTCCTTGATATCTAGAAAATATTTTGCCAAATAAATGAATGACACTCATTGTCAAGAAGAAGACACTACTGTGTGTGTGTATTTGGGTACCTGTCAGATCAACACAAACACTTCAATAGATCGTTATATTAGCAACATGGGGTTAGTGAAAAATATGAAAAACATAGGAAACCCACTAAAATCGATCTATTGCCTTCTAACTAGGAGGAGTGTGATCAATAACATATCAGCCCTCAGAATATGCTATTGAATCAGTGACCAATACAACCTAGCATGAAGGATTTTTGTTGAAGACAAGCTAAATGATGGAATAAGCATGCATTTAAACTATAAAAGATGAAATAGAACTAACAACTAGTATGTAATGAAATAGCATGTAATCCTAGCATGAAAATGGCAGCATAACAATGCAATTCTAAT
>MU226850.1:499610-517312 GCA_018584345.1 Thuja plicata
TATATATATATATAAATCACTCTGTGTGTGTGTGTGCGCGCACATGCATGTGTGTGTGTGCGGGGTGTGTGTGTATGAATCTACAAATATATATATATACACACACACACACAGATATTGTAGATGTCCAAAAATATTAATATTAAATTCCCTTTTATTCATCTAATTATTCAGTTAAATTAATTAAATATTTTCATTTGTGGTATTTACATATAATATAAATACTATCCTAATGAAGTTTATTTAAATACATTTGCCTCAAATCTCCCTTTAATAAATTCATATTTATTAAAAATTCCTCCACAAGCCTAAAATTACTCTAAGCTTGATTAGAACAAAAACACTTTATTTAAATCACTTTATCCTTTTCTAATTTCACCTCTTGCTAATATTCCTCTAATATTTATTTGAAAGGTAATTTACCTCTAATCATGTTCACAGTCCCCTTTCAATTTTCCAGCGTAACCCTCAATCCTAGCCACTCATGTCTCTTCCACCTCTTAATCTCAACCGTCCATTCCCATCACAAATCTATAAAAAGAGGCCTTCCTCTCTTGCAGTTCATCTCTCACCTTGTTGTTGCATTGTTATTATGCTCATTTTTCTATATAATTGCATAGTGTTTTTATGCTCATATTTGTTTTATTGCATAAATAATCTAGAGATCACATGCTAGGAATTGATAAAAAATCATAGCTTCAATCTTTCTTTGCATTGCATCCATGGTAGCTTAGTATTCACATTTTGAAAAGCTTTGAGACTAGTTGGTCCATACTAGCTCTTGAATACTTCTTCCATCACTCAATCTTGCATTCATCTTGCATTTTTCACTTGGGGATCTTGAATATTGTGTTTGAAAGAGAAAATTCATAACTCCACAAGAGAGGAAATAAAAAAATCTTCTTGTGTGCACTTGTTTCTATATCTATCCGATTAAATGAGAATTTTTTTGTTGTTTTCATGCTTGTTATTTGAATCTTTTACATACTAATCATCTAATTATTTTGATGTTTTAGTTGATGATTGCAAGCTGAACATTTCCTTATATACATTCTGGCATGCCCAATGGGACCCACGTCCCTTTAAACATTCCTTCTCTTCTCTTATTTTTGTTTCATTTACGTCCAGTTGACGAATCAATGTCTGTGTATATGCCAATTTGTTCAGGATTAGTGATCGACATTTGTGCTCAATTGGCATATCCGATACCTAAACTAACATCTCTGACACAACACCTTTTTACCCTAATATTGCACACCTAAATGTTCATTTTTTTATAGGGGCTTAGTGTTTTTTGTTGTTTTTAAGACTGCAATATTTAGTTTTTTAGCAGAGATTGGTTTAAAAAAAGCTGTTATAATCTCATTTTCTAATTAACAAACAAGTCTTTAAATAAAAAATACTAAGAAATCTAGATTTAGGGTTTGGGTAATCTAATCATAGGTTTGTGTAGTCAATTTGAGAGTTTTTAAGAGAAGATGTAAGTTACTGATTTTGCTATCTTTTTGGGTTTTGCAGATACAACACTAGCCTTTGCACATATGCTAGTTATTATTTTAGTTTCTGCACATACGCCGATCTAGGTGATCATCGTTTGGTGTCTGCGCCATACAAAATGACATCTCTGCTAGGTATAACTTTCTAGTTTTCTCTGTGTTTTCTGGCTTGTTTTATGCACTTTGTTATTTTGGGTAAACAACACAGAATCAACGTCTCTACCCTGCACCAATGTCTACACCCTATCTTCTTTGGTTTTTGTTATCTCTAACCATTTTTTAAGTGGCTTTTATGCTAATAACACTTGTCAAATATTGCTATTCAAAAAACAGTAATCAGTTGTCTTGCAGCACCAATTGTCAAAGAGATCACTCCAAGATTACTTGCATTTTTCTTGCAGGTTGCCTTAATCAAAATCTATTATAATAACTGAGAGGGGGGGTGAATCAGTGGCCTCAAAAATTAATCCAATATTCAACCAAGACTTTATACCACAAATATAAAACCTCTAGTTATCTTCAGTCATACAAGATGTATGCCTTTAACAAATATATGTTTTTTGGTGAATATACTTTTTAACCTTTCCTTAAGCATTACCGAATAGAATTTTATCTTTTCTTAACCTTTACCAAAATATATTAAATAAATTATTGTTTACCAATCAATCCCGTTTCAGTAATGTGTATGCAAAACATCAAAGCAATGAACCATATACACATTTGATACATGGATTTTTAACGTGGAAACCCTGATAAGGGAAAAACCACTTGGGACTGGTAACCCAAAATTTTCACTCTTCTAAAGTGAGCTCGGTGAAGAACCAACCTTTTTAAAGGTTACAAACACACTGCTAATTTTGACCTTGTTAGAGGATTTAAAACTAACAGTTTATCACTTGATCTAGCATTCACTATGTTGTCAACATGAAAAGCTTTTGATACTCCTTGGGATGTATCTCAATATATAAAGGATGGTTAAATCCCACTCTATTAAGAGATTTTATGAATCAATATTTAAAGTAAATAAATAGATGATATATTTATTAATACAACTAAACTTTGCAGATGTTCAGATCTATTTTAAGTCCATAATACCTCTCTGATCAATGTCCTCTTCAATTCCTTTGCTCCACTTATTTCTTCTCGATGAATGATGTTTCTTCCCTATTGCTCGGTGTCTAAAAAATTATTATCTCTATTCTTCAGCTTGTATGATCAGATCTGTATGAAGACTTGTTATCTTCACAAGAAATCTCTTCAACATTCCTCTCTTTATTATTAATTACTTGTCTCTTTATATAGACATGATTCCACTATTTTTTTCCTTCTTGTTTTCTTCTTTGATCACTTCTTGATCCGTAAATCTTGCCATGCTTGCTTTAGTTTTATTTCATAAAAATCTCCTTGTTTTTGGGAATAAAACATGCTTTAAATCTCCTTCTTATCTTTAGCTTTTAACTAATCGCTTAAAACAAAGTAAACAATTATTTAACTCTAAATATATCTCCTACCAGCTAAGTTGTTTTGTCATATCCTAACTTCAGTTCTCATTGGTCAACACTTTAGGTGTGCTCTGTGACTACTGCAGATAGCTTGGGCATCAACTTTGGTTTTGTTCGGTGACAAATGCAGTTAGCTTTGTAATGCTTTCTCAGGTAACACTGTCTGTCAGGTAACACTATGAAAATTTTTTCTCGGGATTCACTATTTTTCGGGTTTTACAGTCACTCAGTGTATAGGATTATCAATGACAAAAAATTTGTCTCTTCAGATCTTCAAGTGTTTTCACAATATATATATATATATATGAATAATCATACCGTATCAAGTTGACATAAATGAAAATATAATACATTAACTAATTTAATGTCTTGTATTAACTTTCTACATCTCGGTGATCATCAACTTTGTCATCTTCAAACATTGAATCAATTATATAGTTCATCAAAATCAACTAAATGATCGTTCTTCTTAACATTTTCTTAATTTTAGGAACATATATTAACTAGGGGATCTTTTTGTGTGATTCAAAACAAGTTTTAGGGGAATATTCTATCTTCCTTTCTGGAATATCAGAAACATATACATGCTTGTTTTGTCTTAGATAATTAAATCTTTGGGAAAAGGAAAACTTGTCTTGAGTGTGTGGGAGAAAATGACATTGGATAGGAGACTTTGCTCTTTTCCCTTTGTGGGAAAATCATAAATCTAAACCCCTATCGTTGCCAATCCATTTCTTTCAAGTTAATCCTTTAGAGGGCCTACCAAGGGAGAAATCTCTTGGGAACGACCCAAGTGGGGAACAAGTGAACCTGGCTACTCCATCCCACTATAATAAAAAGCTTCTTTCAATCCAAAGAGAGAGAATATATGAATATTCTCTATCTCTAATGCTCCTTTATTTGTAGGGTCTCATTGCCTTAATCTTTCTAAGAAAGACTACACTTGACTGGACAGTTGTAGGGCCATCTTGGTCTCATTCTTGTTTATAAGACAACAAGGGGGATACATTCAAATTGTGTAAGGCTGAGAGGTCTGAATCTTTCTTGCGAGACTATACTTTTTGGGTATTTTAGGGTTATAGACCTTAATTTATCTTGTGAAACTATAAGGGATAGCCATGAACAAGCGACCTTACTAAACACTTTTTAAAGTAGAAGCCTACCCTATCTACCTTTGAAAGTTTTATAATATTTGTGCAAGGATTGATCCAAGTGGATTTTACCTGGATCAAATGAAAATTTTACACCCAACATATTTATTCCCAGGGGAATTATAAAGCATGATTGTGGCATGAGGGATCTTATGAGATTTGAGCATTGAGTCTCTTTTCAAAACCCACAATGTGCATAGTTCTGGACAAAGACAATATCACTTTGTGTAAGGTGGATGAATATTCAGCATGCGAAAATATTTTGACATTGAGCCATTTTCCTTAGGTAGGCATTTTATTGTTTATCATTGATCAATGGTTTCACACACCCCCACTACTCCTCAAAGTTTTTTTTTCCCTTGTTGGATTTTTTTTTACATTTTAATGATCATGTTTTACTCAAGGTATACTTAGCGTAGTAACTACCTTGATGTATGATTAAAACTTATTCTTTCCATTGAACATACAACAAATATCTTATCAGACACAACCAATTTTCTAATCGCAACCATTTATTCTTGTGGCATGTCAAATCTGGAAATACATAAGAAAGTCAAGACCCCAGTGTAGTTTTTCATGTGGTATCTAGATCTCATGCTATCTTCATGACCAAACCTTTTTATAACGATCGTGCTTATTAGCACTTTCTTTTTTTTAGGCACATAGATTAACTAGGGGATCTTTTTGTGTGATTCAAAACAACTGTTAGGGGAATATGCTCTCTTTTTTGGAAGATCAAAAACCTAGACATGCTTATTTTGTCTTAGACAATTAAATCTTTGGGAGAAGAATAACTTGTCTTGAGTGTGTGGGAGAAAACAACATTGGATAGGAGAGTATGCTCTTTTCCCCTTGTAGGAAAGTCAAAAATCTAAACACCTCTTGTTATCAATCCATTTCTTTCAAGTTAATGCTTTAGAGGGCCTGCCAAGGGAGAAATATCTTGGGAATGACCCAAGTGGGGAACAAGTGTACCTAGCTACTCCATCCCACTATAATAAAAATCTTCTTCAAATCCAAAGAGAGAGAAGATGGTGTAGGAGCACACCTAGGCTAACCTCCATAGTTAGGATGTTTTGGCTTGTACTTGACATTGGCATAGTCAAGATAGTTATTTTTATTTTTAAACCTTAGAAGGTCATTGCAATTTGGGCTAGGTGAGTTATTCATTAGGAATAAGGTCACTAAATTATCCATTATTAGTAGTTTTTATATTTCTTAGGCATAGTTGCTTAATGTTGGATTTGAGCGATGAATGTGTCTTAAAAACATAAGTGATGTATAGAGATGCCTTGAGACCATTAATGTGGTTGGATCCTTGAATTAGAGAGGTTAGAGGTCCTAGAAATGAGGAAAGAGGCATGAAAGCAAAGATGCCAAAAGTTATTAAAATGTTGTCATGACAACATTTGCAATTATTGCAAATGTTGCATGAAATTCGGTTACCTTGGATCCCCCCACAAAATAGGAGTGGGGAATCGACCAACAAGGCCTAGAAACATGGAATGAGGCATCTAATGTTAGTAGAGGCTCAAATATTGAAAGAGAGGATACATTGTAACAAGTTTTGAATATTGAATAGAGCTCTGCAACTGTGTGTTTTTAGAAAATCTGAGCATTTGTGTGTGACAGTGATACCTAATGGATTGAATGCCCCGACTTGGTTGTTGTGTTGTGTTATTAGGATATTTTTAAGTGTTTTTCATTCATTGAACTAGTATTTTTGAGTTATTCTAGGGTCGTAGTTAAATTGTTTTCAATCTAGAGAGTCCACTGGTCCTGTCCTAACCAGTCAATCAGTTCATGGCTCGCCCATGAAAACTAACCATGGGACCTTCCTGAAAGTGGTTGGATATGAAATGGGAGTCACTAGTCTATATATATCTAGGATTAGGAGTCATGAAAGGTTAAGTTTCTATTTTTATTGCCAAGCCCTAGGCGAGCAGATACTCTCCGGTTAGGGATTTGGAGATGAAACAGTAAGCATTTCTTGCAGGGTAGTGAAGCACTATACGGACTAGGTACATTTTCAGATAGGGAATGGTCATATCTTGAAATTCTAGGAGCATTTAGTTCATACCAATCCATTCAACTAGGTTTTGAGAAAGTTTTGCACTGTGTTGCAAACAGTCCTAGAAATTAGGCCTATTAGCCCTATTCGACCTAGATTGTAGGAACCCTATGTACAGAGAGATTAGGAAACTAAAACCTTAAAAATATCTTGTAAAGTGATAAAGGGTATCTAAATGTGTGATTGGTTTTTCAAGTTCTTTAGAAAAGTTTTGAAAGAATTGGGAAAAGGTCACTGTAAATGGCTACAAGAAATATGCCTCAATTAGGCTTCCAATTGATTGAATCCTTTAACCCGATAAAGACCAAGTTGAAGACCCCAATAAATGGCTTTAAATGATAGGGATATGAACATTTTCAAGTTGATAGATGTCCCTGCAATGAATCATGAATGCTAGAGTGGAGTGGGCACTTAGATCCTTCTAAGTGTAGTGGAAGAAGTGAAGATTTGAACTAACTAAAAGGTGTTAGTCTTTCAAGGTGAAGCACATGAGTTGAGAAGTCTTAGAGAAGAGTTGGAATTTTACTTAGTTAATCATCTAAGCCAATCAGGACCTAGAGGAGATTAGGTTCCTAGAAGAGACAAGCTAGGTCTCTTTGATGAAGTGCTAGCAAGCCTTGGAACACTTACATCATATTGGTATCAAAGCTTGATTGAGATCAGGCTTGTGGTGGATGTTTTAGCCTACTGAATCAGTTAGAGAGAATACACCAATGGGATCAATAGAAGACAAAACCATGGTGACTAATACTGAGTTAGCTAAAAAGGTGGATGAGCAAGAAAAAGACAAGTTGTTAAGAGAAGGCTTGTCTCAAATGGAGAAACTCTTGGGAGATGTCAAAGACAAAGCTGATAAGATGAAAGATAAGATAGATCAGAAAGTAGAAGAAGAAGAAGAAGAAGAAGAAGAAGAAGAAGAAGAAGAAGAAGAAGAAGAAGAAGAAGAAGAAGAAGAAGAAGAAGAAGAAGAAGAAGAAGAAGAAGAAAGGGAGAAGGGAGTGGATTTGGAAGAGGAAACTTCAACCCTTGACCCTATCAGTGACCAAGATCCCTTCTTAAATGCATTGAAGGCTTTAAGTGGCAAAGCTTTGGAGGGTGTACCAATTTTTAATGGAAAAATGGATCCAAATTCAGTTGTGGATTGGATTGATAGTATAGAGAACCATTTCAAATGTGATGGTATCATAGAGGCCCAAAAAGTGAATGTGGCCAAGTCAAGGTTAAGAGGATCAACTCTCACATGGTGGAAGTTTGTTCAAACTGAAAGGGAGAAAGAAGGAAAGAGTCCTATAGTCTCATGGAAGGGCATGGTGACTAAGTTCAAGTAGACTTACTTTTCGGATGATTATAAGGTTCAGAAGAAGACACAACCTCAGATAGAAATATTTTGATGTCAAATCATACACCGAAGAGTTCCAAAAGTTGTGCTTAAGGTCACAAGTGGTGGAGGATGAAAGCATAAAACTAGATAGATATTTGAATGGAATCAAGTTGTCTATTCAAGAATAAATGAGTCTTGTGAACTTCAAAACCATCTGCCAATGTTATCAAATGGCCTTAAAGATAGAGGAGAAAGGCAAAAGAAAACTAGAGAAAACCTCCAAAGGAAGAGGTAAAGGAAGGGATAGTAGAGGATCAAGAGGTGGCTATGGTGGAAGAAGTTCAGAAACAAGGACACAAGGAGAATTCAAGTAAACTGAGAAGAAAGAGGGAAGTTCTAGTAGAGGTGGTAGAGGAAGGAACTAAAATTTCAGAGGAAGAAGTGGTGGACAAGGAAGAGGCAATTACTTTTCCAATATAAAATGTTATCATTGCAATCTAATGGGACACCCTGCCTATAGGTGTCCAGAGAAGGGTAGTACTTCTCAAGGGGGTAACAAGAGAACTAATTTAGTTCATGAAGAGACAAATGCAATAGAGACACACTCTGAGGTACCACTAAATTTAGAAGAAGGTGAGAACCTCATGATGAGGAGAACATTGATCAAGGAGTTGGTTAAAGAAGAGCCAAGCCAGAGAAGGTCTTTATTTAGAATCAAATGTAAGGTGATGGGAAAAGTATGTAGAGTCATTGTGGACTCAGGGTCTACTAACAATATTGTGTCAGAAGAAGCAGTCAACAAGTTAGGCATGAAAAGGATACCCCACACCCATCCTTACAAGGTCACATGGCTCAATAAGGGATAACATGTCTTAGTCAATGAGAAAGCTTGGGTAGAGTTCTCTATAGGGAGATATAAGGAAAAGGTTCTATGTGAGGTGCTTCCCTTGGATGCATGTCACTTTCTCCTAGGCAGACCATGGAAATTTGACCACCAAGCTATTCATGATGGAGTGAAGAACTCCTATACATTCAAGAAGGAAAAAGTAACTTTCAAAATCCAATCATTGTTAGAGGATGCAGATGTGAAGATAACAGGACCTAATGTGCTTATGGTAGGTGAAAAAGAATTCATAGAAGCCATGGAAGAAGGAGTTGGCTATGCATTTGTGCTAAGGCCAAGAGTAAAAAATGAAGGAAAAGGAGACAAGAAATCAGAGATACCTAAGGAGATACAAAGCATGTTGCAGACTTCTGAAGGCATAGTAAGTGATGGACAACCATCAAAATTACCCCCTACAAGAGCCATAAGTCATAGGATAGACTTCATACCCAGAGCTACCCTACCTAATAAGGTAGCTTACAAGATGACCCCTCAACAAAATGAGGATATTGCTAGGAAAATAGAAGAACTCCTTAACCAAGGCCTTAACAAGAAAAGTATTATCCCTTGTGCAATACCTACTATCCTAGCACCAAAGAAAGGAGGAACATGGAGGCTTTGTATTGATTCAAGACCCATAAATAGGATAACCATTAGGTATAGGTTCCCCATACCTAGGATTGAGGACCTAATGGATTATCTAGGTGAAGCCAAGTACTATAGCAAGATAGACCTGAAGAGTGGGTATCACCAAATTAGGATACATGAGGGAGATGAATGGAAGACAACCTTTAAAACCAATGAAGGTTTGTATGAATGGCTTGTCATGCCATTTGGACTGTCTAATGTCCCCTCTACATTCATGAGGCTCATGAATGAAGTCCTCAAAGACTACATTGGAAAAATTTTAGTAGTTTATCCTGATGATATACTGATTTATAGTAGGATAAGAGAGGAACATCTTCAACACCTTGAGATTGTCTTCAAGAAGCTGCATGAAGAGAAGCTGATGATCAACATGGAGAAATGTGAGTTCATCAAAATAGAGATAGTGTACCTTGGCTTTGTTCTCTCTCATGGAAATCTAAAAATGGACAAAATTAAATTTGAAGCCATCATGAATTGGCTTACTCCAAGTTCAGCAACAAAGGTAAGAATTTTTCATGGCCTTTCTCAGTATTAAAGGAAGTTTATAAGGCAGTTTAGTTCTATTTGTGATCCTATGTTGGACATAATCAAAGGAGGGATGAAGACTAAGTTCATGTGGAATGAACAAGCCACTAAGAGCTTTAAGTTATTGAAAGAAAGGATTTCTACCCAATCTTTCTTAGTCTTGCCAAGCTTTGAGAAGCTTTTCACCATTGAGTGTGATGCAAGCAATGTGACTATTGGAGTTGTCCTAAGCCAAGAGGGCAGACTAGTAGCATTTCATTTAAAAAATTTGAGTGAAGCCAAGATGAATTATTCTTCATATGACCTTGAAATGTATGCATTGGTTCATGCTTTAAGGAAATGTAGACACTATTTACTCCCAAGGAGTTCATAGTCTACTCGAATAATCAAGCTTTAAGTTTCTTGAATTCACAAGAAAAGTTAAGTCACAAGCACATGAAGTGGGTTGAGTACCTACAATCTTATACCTTTAATATCAAACACAAGAAAGGTGTCCTCAATAAAGTGGCAGATGCATTGTCTAGAAGATCTCTCACAATTCAGGAAATTCAGTTGAAGAGTATGGCAATAGATCATTTCAAGGATCTATATGCTGATGATGAAGACTTTGCAGACATTTATAAGGTATGTGCTAAATTAAAAAATCATTTTCATAGCAAGTATATTGAATACACTTTGCAAAGAAACCTTTTGTTTAAGGGAAATCAGTTGTGTGTGCCTAGAGGGTGTATTAGGGAGAACTTAATCCAAGAAAAGCCCAATGGTGCATTGAGTGGTCACTTTAGGATCACTAAGACCCAAGAATTTGTTCAAAGGTTCTTTTATTGGCCAAGGATGAATCTTGATGTTAGGAGGTATGTGGAAAGTTGTATTGTATGTCAAAGAGAAAAAGGTACTTCTTGAAATGTAGGCCTTTATCAGCCACTACCTATTCCCACTACACCATGGGAATGCTTGAGCATGGATTTTGTAGTTGGGCTACCCAAGACAAGACAAGGCATGGATAGTGTATATGTAGTTGTGGATAGATTCAGCAAGATGGCTCACTTTGTGCCATGCAAGACCACTAATGATGCCAGCCAAATATCCTCTCTCTTCTTTAAAGAGATAGTAAGAATCCATGGTTTGCCTATGAGCATAGTGTCAGATAGAGACACTAAATTTATCAGTCATTTTTGGAAGAATCTTTGGCAAAGATTGGGCACTAATTTATCCTTTGGGTCTGCATACCATCCCCAAAATGATGGTCAGACTGAAGTGGTGAATAGGAGCCTTGGAAATATACTAAGATGCTTGACCAAGGAATATGGACAACAATGAGATCAATTGATTGGGCAAGCTGAGTATGCCTATAATGACACCATCAACCGGTCAATAGGGAAGAGCCCCTTTGAGATAGTATATGGATTGCATCCTAGAGGAGTTTATGAGTTGAAAGACTTGAAGGATGGATTCAAGGAAAGTGGATATGTAGATGATTTTTCTTATGCAATGCAAGAGATAGATGATACAATCTAGAAAACTTTGACAGAGAGCACCTTGAAACATAAAACCAAGGTTGATGATAGTTGGAGAATAGATTAGTTCAATGTGGGTGACATGGTCATGGTGCATCTTAACAAATCAAGACTTCAAAAGGGAGTCCCTCACAAGTTGCAGATGAGAAGGATAGGTCCATGTCCTATCTTAGCTAAGTATGGTGATAATGCATTCAGAATTGAGCTCCCAGAAGACAGTGGACTGTCACCTATTTTTATTATTGCAGACTTAGTCCATTACAAAGGACCACATCAAGACATGGATCAGAGTCTCAAAGAAGTGATCAGAGAAGTGGAAGATCTCCAATTACCCCCTACTAGAGTCATAGGAGTTGACAGTGTATTGGATGCTAGAGTCTACAAACAGACTAGAACCAAAACATACAAGGAAAACTTGATAAAGGAGCATGGTCAAACCAATGCTGATGCAATATGGGTAAAGGAATCAGAGTTCAAGAAGATGGGGATTGATCCAAGAATAATCAATCCAAGGGTGGATTGAACTTTTTGTTTTGGGGAGAATGGTGCAAGAGCACACATAGGCTAACCTCCATAGTTAGGATGTTTTGGCTTGTACTTGACATTGGCCAAATCAAGATAGTTAGTTTTATTTTTAGACCTTAGAAGGTCATTGCAATGTGAGCTAAGTGAGTTATTCATTAGGACTAAGGTCACTAAATTAGCCATTGTTAGTATTTTTTATATTTCTTGGGCTTAGTTGCTTAATGTTGGATTTGAGCCATGAATGTGTCTTAAACACATAAGTGATGTATAGAGATGCCTTGAGGCCATTAATATGGTTGGATCCTTGAATTAGAGGGGTTAGAGGTCCTAGAAATGAGGAAAGAGGCACGAAAGAAAAGATGTCAAAAGTTATTAAAATGTTGTCATGACAACATTTGCAATTATTGCAAATGTTGCATGCAACTCGGTTACCTTGGATCCCCCTACAAAATAGGAGTGGGGAATCAACCAAAAATGCCTAGAAACATTGAATGAGGTATCTAATGTGAGTAGAGGCTCAAATATCGATAGAGAGGATACATTGTAACAAGTTTTGAATATTGAATAGAGCTCTGCAACTCTGTGTTTTCAGAAAATCTGAGCATTTCTGTGTGACAGTGACACCTAATGGATTGAATGCCCTAAATTAGTTGTTGTTTTGTATTCTTATGATATTTTGAAGTTTTTTTCATATAGTGAACTAGTAGTTTTGAGTTATTCTAGGGTCGTAGTTAAATTGTTTTCAATCTAGAGAGTCCACTGGTCCTGTCCTGACCAGTCAGTTAGTTCATGGCTCCCCCATGAAAACTAACCATGGGATCTTCCTAAAAGTGGTTGGATATAAAAGGGGAGTCACTAGTCTATATATATCTAGTATTAGGATTCATGAAAGGTCGAGTTTCTATTTTTAGTGCCAAGCCTTAGGCAAGCATATACTATTCGGTTAGGGATTTGGAGATGAAACAATAAGCATATCTTTTAGGGTAGTGAAGCACTATATGGCCTAGGTACAGTTTTAGATAGGGCATGGTCATATCTTGACATGCTAGGAGGATTGAGTTCATACTGATCCATTCGACTAGGTTTTGAGCAAGTTTTGCACTATGTTGTAGACAATCCTAAAAATTAGGCCTATTAGCCCTATTGGACCTAGATTGTAGGAATCCTATGTACGAAGGGCTTAGTAAAATAAAACCTTCAAAATATCTTTTAAATTGATAAATTGTATCTAAATGTGTGATTGATTTTTCAAGTTCTTTGGAAAAGTTTTGAAAGAATTGGGAAAAGGTCACTGTAAAAGGCTACAAGAAATAGGCCTTAATTAGGCTTCCAAGTGATTGAATCCTTGAACCCGGTAAAGACCAAGTTGAAGACCCTAGTAAATGGATTCAAATGAAAGGGATATGAACATTTTCAAATTGATAAATGTCCCTATAATGAAACATGAATGCTAGAGTGAAGTGGGCACTTAGATCCTTCTAAGTGTCGTGGAAGAAGTGAATATTTGAACTAACTAAAAGGTGTTAGTCTTTCAAGGTGAAGCACAGGAGTTGAGAAATCTTATAGAAGAGTTGGAATTGGACTTATTTAATCATCTAAGCCAATCAGGACCTAGAGGAGATTAAGTTCCTAGAAGAGACAAGCTAGGTCTCCTGGATGAAGTGCTAGCAAGCTGTGGAACACTTACATCAGAAGACATGACTATTCTCTATCTCTAATGCTCCTTAATTTTAGGGTCTTGTTGCATTAATCTTGCTAATAAAGACTACACTTGACTGGGCGCTTGTAGCATCATCTTTGTCTCAATCATATTTACAAGACAACAAGTAGGATACATTCATCTTGTGTAGGGCCAGGAGGTCTGAATCTTGCTTGTCAAACTATACATTTTGGGTGCTTTTAAGGTTATAGGCCTTAATTTATCTTGTGAAACTATAAGGGATAGCCATGAATGGATGACCTTACTAAACACTTTTTAAAGTAGAATCCTACCCGATGTACCTCTAAAAGTGTCATAATATTTGTGCAAGGATTGATCCAAGTGGATTTTACTTGCATCAACTGAAAATTTTACACCCACCATAGTTATTCCCAGGGGTGTTATAAAGCATGATTGTGGCTTGAGGGAGCTTATGTGATTTGAGCATTGAGTTTCTTTTCAAAACCCACAACGTGCATAGTTCTGGACAAAGCCAATATTACTTTGTGTGAGGTGAAGGAATATTCAGCATGGGAAAATATTTTGACACTGAGCCATTTTAGTTAGGTAGGCATTTTATTGTTTAACATTGATCAAAGGTTTCACACACTCCCTCTACTCCTCAAGGTTACTTTTTCCCTTGTTGGATTATTTTTGACATTTGAATGATCATGTTTCACTCAAGGTATACTTAGCGTAGTTACTGCCTTGATGTATGATTAAAACCTATTCTTTCCATTGAACATACAACCAAGATCTTATCAGAAACAAACAACTTTCAAATCACAAATATTTGTTCTTGTGGCATGTCAAATCTGGGAATACATAAGAAAATCAAGACCCCAGTGTAGTTTCTCGTGCGTTGTATCTAGAATCTCATGCTATCTTCATGATCAAACCTTTTTATACTCCTTAGTATGGATCTCAATATAGAAAGGATTGCTAAGTCCTTCTTGGTTAAAAGAGACTTTATGATCCAATGGTTAAATTGAAGCAGTAAATGATCTGTTCACATATACAACTATACTTTGCAGATTTTTAGATCTATTGTAATCTCATAATACCTTTCATATCAATGTATCTTTTCAATACCTTTCCTCCACTTCTTTCTTCTTAGCGATTCTATGCTTCTCTATTGCTTGGTGTCTGTAGAATTAGCTCTATTCTTCAGCTTGATTAATCAGGTCTAATTGAAGTCTTCCTTCATCGGTTTCTCCTTAGAATCTTCTTTCTCTATTCACCCCTTTATTCATAATGAATTAGCTTGTCTCTTTATAGACATGATTCATCATTTCTCAGTTCTTGACTTTCTTGTTCTTAGCATGATTTGTAATTCTAGCCAATCTTGCTTTAAATCTTTACTTCAATTTTATCCCTTAGATTTCTCTTTGACAACTGGAATTAAAAAACTTTAAATATTTTTATTATCTCTTACTTTAACTTGTCGATGAAAATAATGTTAAAATCCATTTAACTCCTTTAGCTCTTGCAAGCTAATTCTTTTGTCATTTCTGAACTTCAGTTCTTTCCGGTGTTTAACTCTTTGTTAGCTTTGGTCAACACTTGAGTTCATCTTTGGGCATCTCCGTCAGGGATGTCTGTTCGTAGAGGTTGTCTGTCCATCGGGAATCACTGTGAAGTTCTACTTGTCGATAATTCTTCTAATTTTTCTCATAGGTAATGCTTGCTCATGTTTCTTTCTCAGACATCACTGTGACTTTCTTCTCAGGGTTCTCTATCTATTGGGGTGCACTGCCCGTCGGTGTTTGTAGTCACTTGGTGAATACTGATGTTTTATGAATTACTGATAACATAACCTTAATCTTTCTAGTTCTCTGAAGTCTTTGAAACTTTGAATATAACCAATCAGATTATATCATGTTGACATCAATGATAATACGATTCATTAACTGATTTAATGTCTTGCATTAAATTTTAGTAGCTTGGTGATCATCAACTTAACATCTTCCAACATTCAATTAGTTATAGTTCATCAATTATCAAATTTTTACCTGTATGGAAGGCTTTATACATCACACACAAAATTAATTAGTAATGTCTAATTTAATTATTATAGTATTTCTTTTAAATATATTAAAAAATTAGATAGATAGATAGAACATCTCAAGTCACATTTAGTGACCCGTCATCAATATGAAAATCACATTCAGTGGCTCATCATCAACATGAGTAAGATATAAATATTAACTATCTAACACCTATTTTAATTTTATATCATATTATTACTCTTGGAAGTAACCTATCTACTTTATTTAATCTCCAATTTATATAATGTTCAAAGGAATTGTATAATTGTAGAAGAATATTGAACATAATGATGTGAGTGTGTTAAAAATATGCTCTTACCTTACACCAAAAACTTCAAAATTATTTACATATCAAAATAATAATATTTAATAAAAATGCATATTTTAAATAATTTATTTAATATGAATATTATTAATATTACAGTTAAAACATAATAATGATGAAAACATATTATTACTATAGAATTTAATGAAAAGAAACCTAAAATATAAATAATATGCACAATAATTATCTAACAAAATTATTCAACCAACATTTTAAAATTTTATACTAAATCAAAAATGAAAAACTAACTGATAACTCCATTCCAACCATATACACTAAATGAGACCCATGGCAGCTTGCAAAAGCATTTGCAAACTTTAAATCTTAGTGTTCAGCATATTGAGAAGTATATTAGAAGATTCAACACTCTAGTATATGATTTCATGTTTTCCATGTTTGGTTATTGTGTTATTTCATAAATATTTGTACAACTTATCTAAAGAGTGTTTCATCACCATCTTAATAAACACTTCAAATTAGGGGTTCCATCACCTCATTATAGCACCATTAGCACTAGTTTTTGTATCCAAGTGTTGGACATATTAAGAGCCCATCATGAAGCTAGCCACAATTTAAGCGATCCAACCAAGAAACTTTCCAACCACGAGAAAATTTTGCAAGTTAATCACTGAAAAAAATAAGATCAAAATAAAATACTTGACAAGAACTTGTAATAAATTGATATAAATTGATGATGATACAATGTACAAGAGAGATTTCTTATATATGCAAGTGGGAATGGAGTTTTTTTTTATTAAAGGAAAATTGGTTTTGAAGGGACTATAAACCCTTAACAAGACAAAAAGAGAAACTAAACGAACCAGTCTCTAAATGTCGACAGACCAACACCAGACCAAAAACATAAAAATAGGGGAACTAAGCTCCAAACAAGCTACAAATTATTTACAAGACTATCATTCTTTTGAAATATCTCATCATAAATACTACAGACTCTCTTTATGATACTTCCAATGGGGATAAACTATTGTCTTTGCTTCTCAATCTAGTCACGGGTCCAGACAATGCAACCATCTATTTCTCCTTCCTAGTTAAGCCTTTTCCTCCCAGCAAGGGCTTTGTCCTTCTTCACCACACCTTTCCCCATGACCTATACTCTTTTATTCAATTTTACATTAGAATAAAGAAAGACAAATTCTCTTTTGGATATAATCTGAAGGGCTTTCGCCTATTCATTTAAATTTTTAAGAATCCTAGTAGTGTTGTCCTTATCAATTTTGCTAACAACAACAATAATTAAGTTCTCTTGAATACACTTCATGGAATTCTCAAGCTTTTGAATGTGCTTCTCATAATCTTCTTTAATATCTTAAATAGAGTAATTACAACTACCCTCCTATAAATATTGAATGCATGAAATAATATAATAAACGATGACACCTAGGGATGAACCCTTAAATACTGGGTTACACTTTTTTGGATAAAAGAATTTTACATTTTTGGCTAAATCTCATACTAGCCCATGTTCTATCAAAAGTGTATGATACCATGCTTTCGATCAAAACAAAGGTTAGATTGAAAGTATTTTTTCAAATAAAATAATTCATATTAAATACGTTTTTATTGAAACAAGTTTCAATTTAAACCTTGAATTAGGGGATTTTAATTTAAAAAACCATTGTTGAAAATGAAATGTCATTTTCGATAGAGAGCTTGGAGGCTCTGTGACCTAGCGAGCCTCTAAGCCTGTGAACATTCAAAACATCAAGTGAGATTGGTGATTTTTACATATATGTGGAAAATTATGCTTCTTATCATGTTTTAAAAGATATAGATATAGATATATGTGTGTGTAGATATGTATATGTATGTATACATATATACAGATACATATATACATACATATATATATACATATATACATACATATATGTATATATATATATATGTATATATATATGTGTATATATATGTCTATATATATATGTGTGTATATGTATATATATATATATGTATATATATATATGTATATA
>MU226850.1:525767-568832 GCA_018584345.1 Thuja plicata
CATTTTGAATTTACTCCTTCAAATGAGACCTCTCAAGGCTTAAATCATCATATTTTCTTAAAAATGTGCAATTTCAGCAAAAATCAGGATGTTCAAAAAAGTGGGACACACTATTGTGGGACCACCCCAATACATTATAGTTAATTCCTTTTACCCAATATGCATTTTCACATGTCTGATCAGATTATTCAACATGATTGTTCCTTTACCTTCAACTGGACAAGGTGAGTCATTACCCATTCTTACTTCTCCACCATTATAATATTCAAAAGTTTCAAAATTTTCCTTATCTCCAGTCATGTGGTGAGTATAGCCACTATCAATAATCTAGACATCATTTTTACTAACCTTAGATATGAGTGCATTTTCAACATACCTTTCTTCTTCATCTTAATCATCAAATACCACCTCAATATCTTCATCAAATTCGATGTCAGTATGCTCATCTTTGTTCTCATTAAAGTAACAAGCCTTCTTTCCTTTGTCCTTGTACTCTTGATTATCTCTTCTATCAGATTGTTGGTTTCTTCGGTAATCTCGGTCATCACCTCTATCAAACTTATTTTCATAAGTTCTATCATTTCCTCTGTCTTCTTTTCATTTGTTAGGACATCTAGCATAAAAATGTCCAATCTCTTTACAATTTAAACATACCAATGGTAATTTACCTTTGTATCTACCTTTTCCTCTCTGCAATCTTCTATCCATTATTTCTTCAATCTCATCACTTGATTTACTTATTTTCAAAGAATATTTGAATGCAGACTCAATAGTTGGTAATACACTATTGTCAAAGTTATTCATCTCAAATGAAATAAGTCTACCAATTAAAATATCTAGAGTAACATTGTTATTTTCTACTGCTCTCATTTCTTGTATAGCAGATACTCTAATGGCATAAACATGAAGTAAGGTTCTTAGAATTTTACTTACCACTATTTCTTCTTCAAGTACACCTCCTACTCCTCGGATAACATTAACCTCTTTGATTCTGTAGCTATACTGAGTGATGTTTTCTCCTTCTTTCATTCTTAGGTCATCAAATTTTCTTCTTAGGCTTTCTTCCTTAGCTATTAGCACATTCTTATCTCCTCCATGTAATAGCTTGAGTTTGTCCCACATTTTTTTTTTACAGTGGTGCATGATTTGACATCTTCAACTTCAGCATCGGAGAGTGAGGAAGCAAGTTCTGTCATCATATAATTGTATTCACACTTTTCTCTCAATTGATCAACTATTAGAGGTCTAGTAGGTAAAACAAATTTAGTATCCAAGTACTGTGTGACATCATTTCCAATACCTAATAGGTGGAGTCTTATCCTGCTTTTCCATGATGCAAAGTTGTCCTTGTTCAACTTAGGCACATCCCTTTTTCTGTTCTTGTGGTCTTCAGATTAAGCCTTAAAACTCTCTTCCAAGCACACAAGCTTTGATACCAATTGTTAGAATAACTCAGAGGGGGGGGGGGGCTGAATTAGTGGCCTCAAAAATTAATCCAATATTCAACCAAAAATTTATACCATAAATATAAAACCTCTAGTTATCTTTAGTCCTACAAGATGTATGCCTTTATATAATATATTCTACTCGGTGAATATACTTTTTAACCTTTCCTTAAGCTATACCGAATAGAATTTTATCTTTTCTTAACCTTTACCGAAATACAGTAAATAACTTAGTGTTTACCGATCAATCATGTTTTAGTAATGTGTAGAGAAAAACATCAAAGCAATGAACCATAAACACATTTGACACATGTTTTTTAATGTGGAAATCGTGTTAAGGGAAAAACCACTTGGGATTGGTAACCCAAATTTTTCACTCTTCTAAAGTGATCTCAGTGAAGAGCCAACCTTGTTGAAGGTTAAAAACACATTGTTAAGTGCGACCTTGTTAGAAGATTTAAAGCTAACAGTTTATCACTTGACCTAGCATTCACTATGTTGTCAACATGAAAACCTTTTGATACTCCTTGAGATGTATCTCAACATATAAAGGATCATTAAATCCCACTCTGTAAAGAGATTTTATGAATCAATGGTTTAACTGAATGAGTAGATGATATGTTCATTAATACAAATAAACTTTGTAGATGTTCAGATCTATTGTAAGTTCATTATACCTCTCTGATCAATTTCATCTTCAATTCCTTTGCTCCACTTATTTATTTTTAGTGAATGATGTTTCTTCTCTGTTGCTCAGTGTCTGCATAATTCTTATCTCTGTTCTTCAGCTTGTATGATCAGATCTACATGAAGACTTCTTATGTTCACAACAATTCTCTTCAGCGTTCCTCGCTTTATTATGAATTACTTGTCTCTTTATATAGACATGATTGGACTATTTCTTTTCCTTCTTGTTTTCTTCTTTGATCACTTCTTGATCTGTAAATCTTGTCATTCTTGCTTTAGTTTTATTTCATAAAAATCTCCTTGTTTTCTAGAATAAAAAATGCTTTAAATCTCCTTCTTATCTTTATCTTTTAACTGATCGCTGAAAACAAAGTAAACAATCATTTAACTCTAAATATATCTCCTGCCAGCTAAGTTTTTTTTTGTCTTATCCTAACTTCAGTTCTCGTTGGTCAACACTTCAACTCTGCTTGGTGAGTACTCTAGATAGCTTGGGCATCAACTTTGGTTATGTTTGGTGACAAATACAGTTAGCCTAGTAATGCTTTCTTGGGTTTTACTTTCTCCAGTAACACTATCCGTCAGGTAACACTGTGAACTATTGTGCTTGGGATTCACTATTTGTCAGGGTTTACTCTCACTCAGTGTATATCATTACCAATGACAAAAACCTTGTCTCTTTAGATCTTCAAGTGTTGTGACAATATGTATATGAATAATCATACCGTATCAAGTTGACATAAATGAAAATACAATACATTAACTAATTTAATGTCTTGCATTAACCTTCAGGATCTCGATGATCATCACTTTTGTCATCTTCTAACATTTTATCAGCTATAGTTCATCAAAATCAACTAAACGATCATGCTTCATAGCATTTTCTTGTTTTTAGGCACATAGATTAACTAGGGGATATTTTTGTGTCATTCAAAAAAAGTGTTAGTGGAGTATGCTCTCTTCCTTTTTGGAAGATCAAAAACCTAGACATGCTTGTTTTGTCTTAGACAATTAAATCTTTAGGAAAAGAACAACTTGTCTTGAGTGTGTGGGAAAAAATGACATTGGATAGGAAAGTATTCTCTTTTCCCCTTTGGGAAAATCAAAAATCTAAACCCCTCTCATTGCCAATCCATTTATTTCAAGTTAATCCTTTAGAGGTCCTACCAAGGGAGAAATCTCTTGGGAATGACGCAAGAGTGGAGCAAGTGAACCTGGCTATTCTGTCCCACTATAATAAAAATCTTGGATTTCAATCCAGAGAGAGAGAAGACATGAATATTCTCTATCTCTAATGCCCCTTCATTTTTAGGGTCTTGTTTCCTTAATCTTGCTAAGAAAGACTAAACTTGATTGGTTGCTTGTAGGGCCACCTTGGTCTCAATCGTGTTTACAAGACAACAAGGGGGATACATTCAACTTGTGTAGGGCTGAGAGGTCTAAATATTTCTTGTGAGAGTATACATTTTGTGTGCTTTTAGGGTTATAGGCCTTAATTTATCTTGTGAAACTATAAGGGATACCCATGAACAGACGACCATACTTAACAATTTTTAAAGTAGAAGCCTACCCAATCTACCTCTGAAAGTGTCATAATATTTGTGCAAGTATTGATCCAAGTGTATTTTACCTAGATCACCTGAAAATTTCACACCCAACATATTTATTCCCAAAGGCGTTATAAAGCATGATTGTGGCATGATGGAGCTTATGTGATTTGAGCATTGAGTCTCTTTTCAAAACCCACAATGTGCATAGTCCTGGACAAAGCTAATATCACCTTGTGTGAGGCAAAGGAATATTCAGCATGGGAAAATATTTTGACACTGAGCCATTATCCTTAGGTAGGCATTTTATTGTTTAACATTGATCAAAGGTTTCACACACTCCCTCTACTCCTCAAGGTTACTTTTTCCCTTGTTGGATTTTTTTGATATTTGAATGATCATGTTTGACTCAAGGTATACTTAGCGTAGTCATTTCCTTGATTTATGATTAAAACATATTCTTTCCATTGAACATGCAACCAAGATCTTATCAGAAACAAAAAAACTTTCTATTCGCAAACATTTGTTTTTGTGGTATGTCAAATCCAAGAATACATAATAAAGTCAAGACCCCAATGTAGTTTGTCATGTGGTATCTGGAATCTCATGCCATCTTCATGACCAAAAAATTTGATACTCCTTAGTATGTATCTCAATATAGAAAGGATTGTTAAGTCTGGCTTGGTTAAGAGACTTTTTGATCCAATGGTTAAATTGAAATAGTAAATGATCTGTTCACATATACAACTATACTTTTCAGATTTTTAGATCTATTGTAAGCTCATAATACCTTTCTCATCAATGTATCTTTTCAATACCTTTACTCCACTTCTTTCTTCTTGGTGATGCTATGCTTCTTTATTGCTCGATGTCCGCAAAATTAGCTATGTTCTTCAGCTTGATTGATCAAGTCTGATTGAATTCTTCCTTCATTAGTTTATCCTCAGCATCTTATTTCTCTATTCATCCCTTTATTCATAATGAATTATCTTGTCTCTTTATAGACATGATTTCACCGTTTCTTAGTTTTTGACTTTCTTTTTCTTGCCATGATCCGCAATTCTAGCCAATCTTGCTTTAAAGCTTTACTTCAGCTTTATCCCGTAGATTTATCTTTAAGAACTGGAATAAAACAACTTTAAATATTTCTCTTATCTCTAGCTTTAACTTGTTGATGAAAATAATATTAAAAACCAGTTAAGTCCTTTAGCTCTTGCCAGTTAAGTCTTTTGTCATTTCTCAACTATAGATCTTTTCCATGATTAACTCTTTGTTAGCTTTGGTCAACACTTTAGTTCATCTTCAGGCATCTCCATCAAGGTTTTCTATCTGTTAGGGTTGTCTGTCCATTGGTAATCAATGTGAATTTCTACTCGTCGGTAATGCTTGTGATTCTACTCATTGGTAATGCTTTCTCAAGTTTCTTGCTCGGGCATCACTGTGACTTTCTTCTCGGGGTTCTCTATCCATCGGGGTGCATTGCCTGTTGGTGTTTGTAGTCACTTAGTGAATACTGATCTTTTATGAATTACTAATAGCATAACCTTAATCTTTCTAGTTCTCTGAATTCTTTGATACTTTGAATATAACAATTCAGATTATATCAAGTTGACATCAATGACAATACAATACATTAACTGATTTAATGTCTTGCATTAACTTTCTGCAGCTTGGTGATCATCAACTTAACATCTTCCAACATTCAATCAGTTATAATTCATAATTCATCAATTATCAATTTTTTACATGTATGGAAGGATTTTTCCATCACACACAAAATTAATTAGTAATTTCTAATTTAATGATTATAGTATTTCTTTTAAATATTTTTAAAAATTAGATAGATAGATAGAACATCTCAAGTCACGCTTAGTGACCCATCATTAATATGAAAATCACATTCAGTGGCCCATCATCAACATGAGTAAGACATAAATATTAAATATGTAAAACCTATTTTAATTTTTTATCATATTATTACACTTGGAAGTAACCTATCTACTTTCTTTCAACTCTAATTTATATAATATTCAAAGAAATTGTATAATTGTAGAAAAATATTGAACATAATGATGTGAGTGTGTTAAAAATATTCTCTTGCGTTACACCCAAAATTTGAAAATTATTTACACATCAAAATAATAATATTTAATAAAAATGCATATTTTAAATAATTTATTTATTATGAATATTATTAATATTACAGTTAAAACATAATATTGAAGAAAACATATTATTATTGTAGAATGTAATGAAAAGAAACCTAAAATATCATTAATATGCACAATAATTATCTAACAAAATTGTTCAACCAACATTTTAAAATTTTATACTAAATTAAAATGAAAAACTAACAGATAACTCCATTTCAACCATATACACAAAACGAGACTCGTGGCAGCTTCCAAAAGCATTCATGCACTTTAAATATTAGTGTTCGTCACATTGAGAAGTATAATAGAACATTCAACACTCTAGTATGATTTCATGTTTGCCATGTTTGGTTATCATGTTATTTCATTAACATTTGCACAACTTATCTAAAGAGTGTTACATCACCATCTTAATAAACACTTCAAATTAGGGGTTCCATCACCTCATTATAGCACCATTAGCACTAGTTTTTGTATCCAAGTGTTGGACATATTAAGAGCCCATCACAAAGCTAGCCACACTTTAAGCGATAAATCCAAGAAACTATCCAACCACGAGAAAATTTTGCAAGTTAAGCAATGAAAAATAATAAGATCAAACTAAAATACTTGACAAGAACTTGTAATGAATAGATATAAATTGATTATGATACAATGTACAAGAGAGATTTCTTATATATGCAAGTGAGAATGGAGTAGTTTTTTATTAAAGGATAATTGGTTTTGAAGGGACTATAAACCCTTAACAAGACAAAAAGAGCAACTAAACGAACCAGTCTCTAACCATCAATAGACCAACACCAGACCAAAAACATAAAAATAGTGGAACTAAGCTACAGACTATTTACAAGACTATCATTCTTTTGAAAAATCTCAGCATAAATACTACAGACGTTCTTGATGATACTTCCAATGGGTATAACCTTTTGTCTTTTCTTCTCAATCTAGTCACAGGTCCAGACAATGCAACCATCTATTTCTCCTTCCTGGTTAAGTCTTTTTCTCTCAACAGGGGATTTTTCATTCTTCACTACACCTTTCCACATGACCTGTACTCTTTTTGTCAATTTTACATTAGAATAAAGAAAGACAAAGTTTCTTTTGGATATAATCTGAAGGGCTTTCGCCTATTCATTTAACTTTTTAAGACTCTTAGTAGTGTTTTCCTTATCAATTTTGCTAAAAACAACAACAATAGTAAAGTTATCTTCAAGAAACTTCATAGAATTCTCAAGCATTTGAAAGTGCTTCTCATAATCTTCTTTAATATATTAAATAGAGTAATTCCAATTACCCTCCTATAAATTTTTTTTTATTGGTAAAAATGGACAAGTCCATTATAATTTTTTTAAAAGACCACTTCGGAAGGGCTCCAAGAGGAAAGAAGTAGTAAGAAAACCTCACATCCTTGCCAACGTACAACCAGAATTAAACTTAGATGACGAGACCATGTCAAAATATTTGTCTCCCAACCTACATGTGAGAATCAACAAGATCATACCCCATAGAAAAAACCATCCTAACCATAAAACCTTCCCCCCGCTATACATAGTCTATGTACAATTAAAAACTATCATGGACGGGTCAAAAAAATCCCCACTAAATCCCCTTATTCAAAACAATTGAGTAAGAGGATTATCTATATGTAGATAGAAATGGACGTGCAGGAATTAACTCCCAGAAAAGCCCAACCAAGGATGCCCAAAAACACAAATTTTTTTTATTAAATCCCATGCAGCATGTAGCCCCTGGGCTTAAACAAGCCATGGAAGTGGCAGGGACACTTACAAATGTGTTTAGATGACATCAAATCTGGGGTGGCCGAGTGAGAGTCTACAGGATCTTGGTCATGCAAAGGAGAGGTAGTGTCCAATACCTCATCTTGTGAGAATTCCATAATACCCACCATGCTATCAAATAGGGTGTATGCATTGGCCAAGGTGGACGCTAGAATAAACTCAACCAGATTAGTCATGCTCTGTCTGAAGGAAGTTGAGTCTCTATCTGTCACAGCCAAGCATGAAAGAGTCATACAACTTGACGAAAGCTACATCTTTGTCCAACCTGCCTGGTGGAAAGAGGATGCCAACCCATTCTTGTGAGTCTCGAAGGCCATACCCCATAACTTCTTGATGAATATCCTCATTTGAAGAGAAATCTAGCTTAACCACTTTCGCAGACATCTTCATGAAAGGTATATAGTCCTGCATCATATCATAAAAATTTTAAAGGTAAAATGATAAAACCTATGAGTGAAAGATGCTCCAGGTGGAAGATAGGAACATGACACTTTCCCCAATAACCCTCTAAATGTCATCCACTACGGTGTTTGGTAGCGAGTTGAAAGTGACCCATATATGGTGAGACATATAGTCATCAGGGATTGGGCACTCCCAATCGTGCATGGGAAGGAAAATGCGCAGGTTTAATGCTCTGTAATCCATAGCATCCCATAACTAAACCTAGATAAAAGAACACAGGAGAAGAGATAACCTAGAAATATTTAGACCAAAGTGCCAATAAAAATGAATGAGAGTCCTTTGATTAGCTTTGGGTTATATAATGGTGGCCACTAAGATTAATAAATGAGGCTGCCAACCATTCCCATGAGTAGTGAGATATCCATCTGTCTATGACATCTTGAAAGCCAAGTGACCACAACCCAATGAACCACCTCAACATGGAAATGAATCCACAGTGCCGGAAAAGTACAAATCCATGTGAAAAACCCATAATAATGTACCTCCTCACATTCCAGAGTGATTTAAGGAACCCGAGTTCTATAATGTACAGAAAAGGTTCTGTACATTTCCAATGTGCCTTATCAGGAGGAGATCCTTTTATACCTATTTCATTAGAAAAAAATGATTACATAGACATTGCCTTCCCAGTTTGAAGAACTCCAAATGGGGGCTTGATTTTTTCATCCATGTCATCTTGAAGGATTTGAACATTCCGTTCTTGCATATCCACCATTCAAGAAAAATGAATATTCTTAGAAGTAGCAGGGATGTTTCCCTTCTCTGCAGTGTCTTTACCTGGGGTATCCTCCTCCTTCCTCTCTGATGTCACTTCCATAACCACCTCAAGCTTCGAAGAAATGGGTATATCATGCTCTGAAGAACTCGCATAGTTGACCAAAATTGGAACTTTCTGGCCACCCACATCCTCCTCGAAGTCTTCAGGATCTTTTCATTTCTCCTTGGTGATATGGGCATATAAAGACTTGTCCTCATCATCATGAGAAAAACTCATTGAGACTGACAAAAACTCCTTACTCTCATCTTCAGAGTGGGACTCAAAGATATAATCGGTTTCTTCATAACCAACAACACTCTCACCATCAGATTCTGTGTCCATACCTTTATTTTTTTCAAATTTTAATTTTTTAACTATCGGCTCTGTCAAATCCTCCCCCACCCTAATACTTTTACCTAAAGATTTTACGGAGCCAGAGTCTCTTGGTGAGGGAATAAGATGATTGGAACATGCAATTTTCTTAACATTCTCTACAATAAGGAGAATCAGGCACTCATGCAGAATGGGCTTACTTTCCTTTTTCCTGTGGTCGATAATAGTATGATGGAGAGAATGCAATAGGTAGAAAGGAAAAAAAACTCTCACCTTATGTCATAAATGAAATAACAACATGATATGGTAAGAATGAGCCCTTTTATACCTACCTTCCAGAGAAATGTACACCATAACCACCATAAGCACCTTCACCCAGAATTCTTTGAAGGAGTCAACATCATAACACCCCCAGAGTCTTTCACCAAACTCTCCGCTTCCGCTTTGTCCTTTGGGAAGTTTTGAATGGAATTCTAGGATATCTTCTTGTCCCTATATAATTTCAATCCCTTGGTGTTTAAACTCATAACCTCAGCTATTAGGTCTTTGGATATCTTGACAATCATTTCTCCGATCACTACATAACCATCCTTCTAGCTTTCAATGAAAGCTTTCATGATAGCATCCTTAGAGCCATGAAGGTGCTCCATGTAGTTTGTGAGGCCACCCTTGTTGAGCTTATCCCAGACCTATGTTTGGTTCTTCCATTTATTACAGTTCTTTGACTCCTTACGATTTAGCCCACCCCCATGATACCTTTCAAGAACAGGTTGTCAATAGAAATGGTGGAAATAAGACAGAGATAGAGAAGAAAATCCAGATTTAGAAAGTTTAAAGTGCCAGTATACATGTGTCTACACTTCACATGCTTGGGAAAGACACACATTTCCATAACCCTATTAAATGCATTTAATGACATGCGTAAATTCATGAGAGATTTTTGAGATTTTCCAAATTTGCTTTCTTGCTATGAGTTAGATCATATGCCAACTTGGCCTTCACCTCAATGGTCAAATCACTAACTCCATGCTAGGTCATGATGCCCTTGGCCTTAACTGCGATTTTAGCCAGCACATCCACAGTACAGTTCGCTATCCTAAAGTTATGCAATATAATTACATTGGTGAAAGAGTTAATTATTAAACAAGCCTCATCGATAATAGCCTTGATTGACCATGATGGCTTAGTAATCCCTTTAATGAAATTGAATATATTCATCAAGTCTCCATCGATCCACACACTCAAGGGCATTCCTTCATTAATTAATTTTAAATTTTGAAGGAGAGCCATCGCCTATGCCAGGTGGTTTTTATGGACCCCAATGGGTAACGCAACGACTGCAAGAGAGTTGGCCTTGTCATCATGAATTGAACCTCCCCATCCAATAGGGCCTTGATTCCCCTTCACTGCTCTGTCAAAATTGGCTTTAATCCAACCAAGAGGAGGGGAAAGCTAAATGGAATTCTCTCGCATGGAGGGATATTTGGCTATGGTTCCTGTAGAAACTCCAGCATTGAAATCTAGCATAACTTCATTGAACACATTACAATTTTCTTTGATGCTTCTCTTAATCTTTTTAGCACTCACTATCGGTGGCAAGGCACTATCACAAAAGTCTCTATCATTACGTTCATACCATAGTCTCCAAATGATATGAGAGGAAATAAGGTTCCACAACAACCTATCAATAGGAGCAACTACATTTCTCCACTGCTTGAAAAAAATTTCCATATTGTTTGGGAACACCTAGCAAATATTCCAGCATTGCAAGGTAAGGCACCATACATCTCTAGAATAAAGATAGTCAATGGCCAAATGGAAAATTGATTCCTCCGCATTCTTGTAGAGAAAACATCTCTTAGGCAGAATCATGCCTCTCTTTTGGACATTTTCAATGGTAAGAATCTTATTCTACAAAACTATCCAATAAAAAATGTTTATTTTAGGAGTAAGTCATTTATCCCATACCTGAGCCCAGAAGGGAAGAGGATCTGAAGGCTTTAAAAAGATCTTAGAGGCCGAAGCAATAGAATAGAGACCTAAAGGGAGCTTACCCCAGATCAAATTATCCTCCTTAGTAGAATCCACTTTCCAGACATTCAAATCTAGCATCAGTGGTTTAAGAAAATAATCTACTTTAGAAAGACAAACCCAGGTCTAGTTTTCCCAGTAATCTTTGGGCCATGGGCCAAATATCAATTTAAAAATATCAATAAAAGATTGAATAGAAGGAATGAAATTCAGAGGAAAATCTTTGACCTAACAATCATCCTAGAACATAATTATCCTATCATTACCCAAAAGCAACTTAGCACCCTTAAAAGTCCTCTCCTTAGCTTGCTAGATACAGTTCCAAATGAAAGAGCCCTGCACCTTCACATCAGACACCATGAATTCTGACATATGAGGGAACGAGAAGAGATATTTGGTGTGAATAATATCATTCCATTCTTTTTTTTCACCATAGATATGCCATATCTACTTACCCAGAAGAGTCTGGTTAATAACCTTTAGAGGTCAAATCCCTAGCCCTCCCCACTTCTTTGGAGTACAAACCTTGTCCCAAGCCACAAGAGCCAATCTCTTTCTGTCTTCCATTCCAGACCAAAGTAACTTTTCTATGAATTGATTCAATAACATCTTCAATTTTTCCAGGGATTTTAAATAGACTCATTGCATATATGGGGAGACTCTACAAAGAAGCTTTTAGAAGTTGGAGTTTTCCTGGTTGACTTAGAAGAGTTCCCTTCCAACCCGCCAACTTCCTATTAAATCTGTCCACAATACCTGCCCAAAAGGAGTCGAGAGGTTTCAAGCCCAATGGGAGACCTAGGTAGGTTGCAGGCAAGGTCCCAATTTCACACCCAATAATTCTAGCTATTATGTTTTGTCTTTCCTCTGGCGTATTCATAAAATAAATAGAGATCTTATTCCAATTAACTATTTGACCTATAGCTAAAGAACAAATAGAAAGAGTCTGTTTGATCCTTCTAGCCTCTTGGATAGTAAAAGACCCCATAATAATTGTATCATCTACAAATAGCTTATGGGAGCAAGGCCTAGAGGTAGAGGAAGGAATGAGGCCCTTTAAAGAACCTTCTGAAGCCAATTTATGAAAATAACGACCAAGAGCCTCCGCCAAAATAAAAAAGAGAATAGGGGATAAAGGATCACCTTGACAGAGACCCCTAGAGTCTTGAAGAAATGAGAAGAGGATTCATTAACAATAAAAAAATCCATCAAACTACTGATAAGTTGGGAAACAAGCTACAACAATTTAACACAAAATCCAAAGGATTAGAGAATCTTAATCAAAAAGTCCCAGTCCACTGGTCAAAAGCCTTCAAGAGATCGAGCTTCAACAAGAAACTAGGGTTAGAAGAGGAATGGGTAGAATGAATGACCTCCTGAACCTTCATAATGGAATCCAAAATTTTCCTGTCGGGAAAAAAACCACTCTGCTGGGGAGAAATGATATGGGGAAGGATAGCCAATAGTCTAAGAGTAAGAATCTTAGAGACACTTTTATACACCGAGTTACATAAGATGATCGGCCAAAAGGAGTCAATAGAATCAGCACCAAGTTCTTTAGGGATCAAGGAAATGAAAGTAGCATTAGTTTCCTTAAGCATGGTTCTAGACCCAAAGAATTCTTTAACAACATTACAGATATCCCTGCCCACTATGTGCCAAAATTTATGAAAGAAGAACACAGGAAACCCATCTGGGCCCGGGGACTTATCCCCCTCAAAAGAGAAAGAAACTATCTTGATTTCCTTCGAGGAAGGGATGGTAGTAAAAAACTTGTTAGTAGTTTCATCCACTAAGGAAGGGATATAATAAAGAAGCAGGGCCTAATTTCCCAAGGAAAGTGACTGATCTTTGGAAAGAAGGGTGGAAAAAAAGTGAACCATTGCCAAAGAAAAATCTTTATCGTTGCTAACCATACCAAAAACTAGCCTGATTTTGCATATTCTCTTGGAAGCTCTATGTTTGGAAGAAGATATATGGAAGAACTTGGTGTTCTTATCTCCAGCCTTTAGCCAAAGAGACCTTGACCTTTGTCTCCAGTACACTTCCTCTTTAGAAATAATGTTATGAGTTTTGACCAAAAGAGTAGTCTCTCTATCCTTAAGATGTTGAGACATATCCTACCTATTGGACAGAGTCCTAAATGATATAAATTTCCTTTTGCAAATCAAGCTTGACTTTGAAGATGTTATCGAACACTTCCTTACTCCAAGTCTTAATATTTTTTTTATGTGTTGGAGTTTCTTAGACACGCAAAACATAGCAGACCCATGAATGTTAACACTCCACCACTCCCTATTTCTTTGCTCTAACTCTGGATGGTCAATTGACATTTTTTTCAAATCTAAAGGGGAAATTACCCTTAACCTTCATTGAATCAAAAACAAGGGAGAGAGGAAAGTGATCAGACTCAACCTTTGTGATTGAAAATAGCGAGCAACATAATTTTTTAATCAATTTTCCAGATATCAAGGTTTATGATCTCTTACTAGGTTCCTCAATGTATCCTGCTTATGGGCAGCATTAAGCCCCCTAATGTTCCATGAAATGATTTTCATTTCTTAACTGGAGTATAGACATCCTGGATGATCAATTTCTTACCATCCACTATATCCTTTTTACTTTCTCTTTCTCTAATTTATTTCTTTGAGGTTGTACCTAGTGTTCTCTTTTGGAATCCAACATTAACCTTCATGCTACAAACCTTATAACCCCCATCAGCCCTACTCTGAGGTACCACTCCCTTTGAACCAGTTGTGGATAGTTTTCTCTCTTGTTTCTTTTGTTTATTCTCCATTTGAGTAGTCCAAGGAGCCCCATTTAGATCAACAATATCCGAACTGACATAAGGTTCTTTATCACCACTTCTAGACAAGGTATCTAGAGCAGATGAAGAATCCTTCTCCTCCTCTGACTTTCAGGGTCCTAGGGTGGATAATCCTCCCCCATAGCCTCACTATCTGACTAAACATGAAGATAGGCACATTCAACTTTAAACTGCGACTATTCATCAGCCTGGATAGGAACAACCACCTCCACCGGTACTTCCTTCATTAGAGAATCAGATATATGTTTCACAAATTCCACTATTTCTCCATCTTCCAAGTTTTGAATCCCATTTGATTCAACCATGTCACCAAGCATCCTTCCATAGCCAGATCAACATTGCTAACACTCTCACCTTCAGTTAAAACTGGAGTCTTCTTCTCCTTCCAGATTAGTTTGGGTTCCTTAGGAGGATTAGGGTTAGAGACCATTCCTTTGGGATCCTTTCTTATTTTTTCAAACAATTCTTTCCCCAATGACTCATTTTGTGACACACAAAGAAGGCAAAGGGAAGGGATTCAAATTCCACTTCTTGCTTCCAGATACCCATTTTGGATTTGATGTTAATAACTGACGATATTTGGCAATCATCATCGAATTGATCAAGAGAAGCTCCCCACCAAAAGAAAAAGCAAAGCCCTTAAATACTTCCTCATTCCAGTACTCGAGGGGTAGTCATAGAAACTTGACCTAGACCAAAGTGGCATTGAAGAAATTTTTAGAGTAATCCCAATTTGGATTCCATTTACAGAAGGCCACAGCCATTCTTCCAAACATCCAAGGTCCTCCACATAGAAAAAAATCCTGATCTTCTTTGTTGGAAAAAAAAATCATAAAAAAAACCTTAGGTAAAGCAGCTATGTCAACCTGACCCTTCAAAGCCCATATTTTCCTAACAAAAGATCTAACCAGCTCAATTTTGGGTAGAGGGCCAAGGAACTTGCCAACTAGAGTAAAATCCATTGAAGAAACAAAGTGATCCACTAGAGAATCAGGAACAAAAATAGCTACTTCACCATCCACAAAGCCATCCTTCACAGTTCCAATAGCGGGAGAATATTTTCCTGCTTGTTTAGCTCTCAGGATGCCCAACCATTTTTTGGTAGAAGAGATGTTGACCTCGACATTCTCATTGCTTGTCTTTTTAGGGGACCCCACTAGTGGGTCCTTTGTGCTCTTTTTCACCAAATTTGGGCTAGGTTTGATCTCTGAAATATTCTCTTTGGCCGTTAGTGGGATTTGAGGTGAAGGATGAGACAAAGCCTTTGAAGGACTCTTTGCAGAACTCAGCAGTGGTGAGACACATGTCGTGACAGCTTGGCAGGGAGGCTGATTCTCCTTACCATACATAACATAATTTGACACCTGCAAGGCCAGATTCAAAATAGGTACTAGAGAACCTGCCAAAGTTTTGGCCGTTTCCACCATGGCATTCTCCAGCCCAACACTAGAATGAGAGCCCACAACCAGGCCGCCATGCCTAGCTAGGACCCCATTGAAATTTGAAAATCTTTTTCCACTCAAAGCCTCTCCCATGGTAGTAAAATTATACAGAAGGGAAGATTGTTAGACACATACCAAACTATAATTATCATATAGCCATGATTATTAATAATTGATAATTATGATAAAGATATGTGATATTAACAGGTAATAGAATAGGATTTTAAAGATATACAAAGTGAAATTTGAAAAGGTGTGACTCGTATACAAGTCAACAAACTAATAGTGTTACCATGGGGGTGGGTTAAACTGTAAGGATCTGAAGAACTGTAAGAAATGGAAGAACCAAATGGAAGTCTGGGATAATCTCAACAAGGGTGGCCTCACAAACTACATGGAGCACCTTCGTGGCTCTAAATATGTTGTCATGAAAGCTTTCATTGAAAGTTAGAAGGATGGTTCTGTGGTGATCGGAGGAATGGTTGTAAAGATAACCAAAGACCTGATAGTTGAGGTTACGGGTTTAAAAACCAAGGGCTTGATATTCTACAAGGACAAGAAGATATCCTAGAAGGCCATTAAACACTTCCCAAAGGACAAAGAGAAAGTGGAGAGTCTGGTGAAAGACTCAGGGGGTGTTATGATGTCGACTCCATCAAAGAATTCTGGGTGAAGGTGCTTACGACAGTTATGGAGTACATTTCTCTTGATGGGAGGTATAAAAGGGCTCATTCTTACCATTTCGTGTTGTTATGTCATTTCCTACATAAGGTGAGATTTTCATTTCCATTCTACCTATTACATTATCTCATCAAATTATTATGAACCACAATAAAAAGGAAAGTAAGCCCATTCTGCATGAGGGCCCGATTCTCCTTAGTGTAGAGCATGTTAAGAAAATTCTAGCTTCAAGTCCTCTTATTCTCTCCCTGAGAGACTCCTACTCTGCAAAAGCCTCAGGTAAAAGGATTAGGGTGGGGGAGGATTCAACAGAGCCGACGGTTAAAAAATTAAAATTTGAAAAAATAAAGGTATGCACACGGGACTCTCATGGTGAGAATGCATATGGTTATGAAGAAACTTATTATATCCCCAAGTCCCAGTCTGAAGACGAGAGTAAGGATTCTCTGTTGGTCTCAGTGAGTGTCTGTGGTGATGATGAGGACAAGTCTCTATGTGCCCATATCACCAAGGAGAAAGGAAAATATCCTGAAGACATTGAGGGGGTGTGTTTGGCTAGAAAGTTCTAATTTTGGTCAACTATGTGAGTTCTGAAGAGAATGACATACCCATCTCTCTGAAGCTTGAGGTGGTTATGGAAGTGCATTCAGAGAGGAAGGAGGAGGATACCCAAGGTCAAGACACTTCTAAGAAGGGTAACATCCCTGCTACTTCTAGGAATATTCCTTTTTCTAAAAATGGTGGATATGCAGGAGTGGAATGTTCAACTCCTTCAAAATGATATGGATGACAAAATTGAGCCCATATTTGGAGTTCTTCAAACTGCGAAGGCAATGTCTATGTACTAGTTTTGTTTGAGGAAATGGATATTTAAGGAAATCAAAATCCTCTATCTCAGCATTTGTGCTATGTCTTCTCATGTTGATCTTATTCAAGGTAATCAGGATTCTGGGTCGGCCAGGGTTGATGGTAAAAAGAACAAGGAGGATGAAAATAATTTGAAGACTACATGATAGATTTGACATACTGGAGAACACTCTAAAGAAGCACATGAAGGATAACAATATCTTCATGGGTTCTTCTATAGAGTGTTTTAGGTCCATCAAATTAGAGTTGGATACTGGCTTCCCTATTGTGAAGATTGAAGATGAAATAGATGACATGGAAGATGCAGGCCCAGGAAAGCGCACGTGTTCTACCAAGAAGAATAAAATCTAGGACAGGGTTTTGGAGCTTTCAAAATTCAATTCTACCATCAAGAAGATCTATGAGGCTAAGAAGGAAGTGGAAGGCACTCTCCTAGAGTTTTCCTAGTTCCTGTTGTTCCCCTATTTTATTTTTTTCTTTCGGTTTTTGGCTTTTGGTTGCTGGGGGGCCTATCTTGTTTCTGGTTTTTTTTCTAGTTTTCTATTTTGGTCCTGGGTGTTGCAGGTTGGGTCTTTGTCTTATTTTTTTTTAGCACTTTAAATGCTTTTATCCTTTTTGTATTGGTTGTTAGGTGTTTTGGGTCCCCATAAAACCTTTTTTTACTAGCAATTAAAAACAAACAAATAGTGTGATTAATGATTCATATGGGATATGCCTTTACTAGGTGACTTTTAATTCTTCACATATGATATAATAAGGCATTATAATCGCTCATTCAAGAATGGATTGATCACGGGTTATATAATACAAATGGTATTTGTATAAAAAAATTATAGGGAAATATTAAGGTATTGTATTCATTATACTTGTGTTTGATTTTACACTCTCTCTCTCTCTCTCTCTCTCTCTCTCTCTCTCTAGTAAGAGTCATGTGATAGTATAAAAAAATATTGTAACTTATCTATGAATCTATTTTCAACTTACATATTATTATATTTGTGTATATTAAGAATAAAAACACTTTTATTATTTAATCTATACGTATGTGGGTATAAACGTATATAGATAAAATAATGAAATAAAGATATGTTACAATTTATAACTATATTTAGATACACATATTTATACATTAGAATTTAGATATTTTGTATGATTTATAAATTATTTAGATATATGTGTGTGTCTCATCTCATAATCAAATGGAATCAATGGAGGAATTAAGTTAGAGAAATGCAGTTTACTAGTTCCCCCGCGCTAAGTAGGTCACCCCAAGGGATGAAATTTTCATAATGGGATATTCATGTCTTTTGTAGGCCAAGAGATGATTTGTCATATTGGGACATTGTGCGCTCTTGGGCTTAGCTAGGTTGAGCAGTTTACAGATGCCATCTAACGGCTTTCCTACAAAATGGATCTATGATTGGTTATAATGACATATTCATCATCCTTTTTAATAATTTTTCTATTAATTCATGTGTTTACTTATGAAGTTATATATTGAAGTATTGGAATGGACAAGTGAAAGAAGTTGGGTCTCAATTCGACGGAAGACTTGTGGACTTGAAAAATGTCACAGGAAACAAGCACATTTTTTTAGGCTCGGGCGCCTAATCCAAATATTCAAAAAATTGGTGCCCATTTTGATTTTTTTTTTTTAAATATGCCTACAAACTCATTTTTGCACACTGACTTATTACATTTAAGAAATGGATAAGTGTTTTTAAATGTCTTTGCATTTTTTAAAAGTTGAACCTACAAGCCAACCTTTTCATTGGATTTTGGGTCAGGATAGGCTTGGTGGGACCAAGTCTATGTGTTGGGCCAATAAAATAATGGTTAAAGCCCTTTAATCCTATATGCATTGCTATAATTTTTTAAGGCCTTGTCGATTGAATTTCTTAACGAAATGAAATCCCATTAGAGTTCTTAATATATAGATTTAAAAATGTAAATTTTGTAGTGATAGGATTTAGTTTACTATTTTTTCAGTATTTATTATTAAAACATGACACCTAAATTTAAAATGGTGAGGTTGACTAAAATTTTAATAACTTTTTTGTTTTTAAATTTTTTTGAAAATAAATTATATGACATCAATCTACATAGAATTTCCTTCAAGCTAAAAAAATGAATTTTGAAAAAATGTAAAGTTTTCATCAATTTATGGTGGGCATACACCAGAGGTTTCAAAAACATAATTTATTGTCAATTAAAAATTAATAAAAAAATTCAATAAAGAAAAAGAAAATAAATATGCTCGTTAATTTATTTGGTGTCTTAGATATCATTCCATAGAAGGATTCGCAAAAATTCCTTTATTTAGGTAAAATTATGGTGTTCATACACCTGTGGTATGGTCATGAAACATACAATTTGAAAAAGTAGTTTTTAAACATGCGTACTTGTTAGAAATATTAAGAAAACAAATAGAGATAAGGAAACAGGAAAGAATCCAAGAGAGAGTTGTAAGAAAATGTTTACCATAACCAAGTTAAAGAATGGCGATTCAAGATCTTTCACCAAAAGCACCAAGAAGCTCAAGACCAACACGAAGACAATGTTTTTGAAAGGGGAAAACTAAGAAAAACCCCTTGCGCATAAATATGAATGAGAGAGAGAGAGAGAGAGAGAGAGAGAGAGAGAGAGAGAGCTCATTACAATATTACAAGAATGAGAATGAGAGAAGAGAGAAGATATCCAACTTGTGAGAACCAACTAGAACCCTAAGAACTATGTGAGAACAATCTCTTAAGTAGAGATGAGTGGAGGAGTTTGCATGTAACTCTCATTATCTATGTGTGCCACGTTCACATTTGGTGTGTGCTATGTATAGGAATCCTCTTATGGAGGAATATCTAATTTCCTTATTAAAGGAATTACAAATGGGTAAAAGCACAAAGTTGTTTCATGGTTCAAGACCACTTATTAGCACAACTAAATTTGAGTATTTCTAAATAAAAATTAATTTTCTTCAAATATATGGTCTACCTAGATTCATTATATCTAAGCTAGCTAAGTGGCTAAAATTTTCCAATTGGAAATGTCTATTAAATGCATGTTTATACCAATTACCAAAGAAAAAACATTATTTGAGAAAATTAGTTTTTCAATAGCCCGTACTCTTTTTAGTTATATTTCTTAAAAATATAAAAAATACCCTTTTGTAGAGCTCAGAGTCAAGATTATTTTCATATAAATTTTATAGTATTTTGATTAGATATAATATATTATAATTTTAAAATACAACAAGTAGCTATTTTAACATTCAAGAAGATGTTGCTTCAAATAAATAAATAAAATGTAAATCATATCAAAAGAGTTTAAAATTTATATTTAACACTAGAGGAGAGAGTCCTCTTCAAGAATATGTAATTTTTTTTCTGAATGGTGTAGATTTGATAGGGGAAATTTGGTGGCAGATGAAAACTGTTGATTTCAGATAAGTTCAACTTTAAGTAGTTATAACAGAGAAAATATACATTGAAAACCAGTCTTTCTTCTTTTCTGCACTAGCTATACATTTTATCTATAACCTATTTTGAAATCAAAGGAAAAATAGATTATTTGCATATACTTGTTTTGTGGGAACTAGACCCCAAATTTTCAGCAATTTTCAACAATTGAAAAATGGACTTAAAAACTTAAAAAACTATGTCAATTCTTGTTCAAATATTTTTAAAAAAATTATATGCATAAACTTCATCCATTTTTAGACATTTCATCAGTTTACATCATCCTCAAATTCTAAATACAAATGCCACTTTTTATGTCGATAAAGTTGAACAGTTTGCATATTGTGGTCCTTTTCCTTTATAAAAGTGTGACACAGGTTTGTACTTTTACCCAAATATGAGACAAGACCTTGGTATATATTTTAAATATAAAATACTAAGGAAAGATTAATTCTAATGTCCCCCTTTAATCTTTACTTGGGGAGATGAGATCAATAGGTATCACACCCAAATGTTTACAATGATTTTGAGATGTTTCTTTTGAAAGAGTCTTCAATAGATTGTTGATAGGCTTGATCATCATGTATTTCTTCAACTTGAACTGTGTAGCTTGAATGATACATAATAATGGTTTCTAAGTGGATAGCACTTTGACAATTGAAAGGTGTAGTTGCTTGCGGAGGGGGGCCCAAATCTTCAAGTGACCATTGAGATTATTGAGATGCATTTATACATTTTGTATATTCATTTCTAGAAGAAAATAGAGGTGGAGCGTGATCAACACCTGAGCCTGTAATAAGGAGAGAACCACTAGTAGAGCTCCCATTATTTGGATCTCCTAGCACTGAATCAGTAACACTTTCAAAAGTAAAATCATTTGTGAATCATCAATCATAGAATCATAAATGCAATCTTCAGTTGCCTTAAACAATTCTATAATGTATTCACATAATATGAAGAATCAAGAGGAGTAGAACTAGTATATGCATCACTAGTATTATCATTATCCTCCACAAAAAAACATAGGATTAGTACTATCATCATGAATTTCATCTTGAGTAATAAACATATCTTGCAAAGTAACATTAAGAAAGTTAGAGATAATTTCCTCTTGTTCAAGAATATCATCGACATGAGAGCAAGGTCGATCATCAAATTGTATTTCATCATAAGGAGAGAGCATAAAATTAATTTGAGTAGGAAGATAGTAATCAAGAGGGTTATTCCAAGAATATCCATCATCATATGGTTCATCCCAAATAGTAGTATTATCATAGTGAGAATTAGACATCCCATAACGAATAGAAAAATCTTGCCGAGTGTTATGATTATGAGATTTTTGAGTATTAGGATTAGATGAATTCTCATGTTTAAGTTTCTTATAACAAGTATTGATAACATGACCATCTTTCGCATAATAATTAAATGAGGTCTATTAGAATTGTTATGATAACTATTATTATGATTATAATTATTTGATATATTATTATGAGATCTAGACATGAAAGCATGCTCATTAGTTTTGATTGATCCAAATTGAATTAACTTAGCCTCTTATTGACGTAAAAATTGTTGAAAGATAGCATAAGTTAATTGAGATGCTAACAAAGAAAGAGCTAATTGAGAATGAATATTAGTGATAAATTGCTGAAATTGTCTAGGAAGGTGTTTTTTAAAATGATATGAATTAACCGAATTTCAAATAAAGTAACTCCTAAACTAATTAATTGACTTCGAAACAAATCAAAATTAAGTAAAACTCATCCATGATTTTTAAATCTGTATACCTGAGATCCTCCAATTGATCTTGGAGTTGAATCTTTTGAGATTCATTTGCACTGTCGAAAGTGTTTCTTAGAATCGTCCATGCTGCATGTGCTTCAGTACAATGGACAATTAAAATATATAAATCTGGATGTAAATAAATGTCTCTAAGGCCTAAAGCCTCATCATTTTTAGTGAGCCAAGCATCAATATTTTCCTTAGAAGCAGTAGTAGCAGGAACAAAATCTGCATTAGTTGCCAGATCAAGAGTATGTTTAAAGAGAAAAGTAAAGGTTATATCAGCCTTCCAAGCGTGATAATTAGAACTTGTTAATTTAATCTCACGAATTAATGTTGACATAATGAATAAAAATGAACCAAAATACAAGCTATAGAATATAATAATGAAACTAAAAAAATGGTTTAACACGACTAGTAAATGCGATATAGCAAGAATTATTAAATATTTAAAAAATTAAAAAATTTCTTAAATTGGTGAAACAAATTTTATTTTCAATTAAAAAATGAATTAGCAATTGAATAATGGTTATATTGATTAAATATAAATGGGTTTAAGACAAATTCAGAAAATATTAAGAGAAACAAAATGTATAGTTATTTAACCTTTTCGTTAAATAAATTTTATTATAAAGTTTAAAATTTTTAAAATATGATCTAAAAATTTAACTAAGGACGAATAAATGATAAACTTGCAATATTATAAAAAATTATGATTATCCTGCATGAGAAAATTGCTAACCTACAAGATGAGTCAGAAATACTAATATAATAATAACCATAACCAAATGAAGCTGCAGATATCCAAAAAAAATAGTTGAATAATAATGAGAAGGAAACAATTAATAACTTAATATAGCTACTGGAATAAAAATAATTGCAAGCGCCAACAGACTATGAAGAAAATAAAACACAGAGTTATCTGTAAATTTATAAAAAAAAACCAATGATAATTACCTTGGTGCGCGTAGGACAGAGAATCAAATGTTGCACATAAGGATAATTAAAATCTTAAAACCCCCATTTTACCTATACAATAGATAGTTGAGCATGAAGAAGAAAAGCTTATTAGCTTAGCTACGCAAGAAAAAGATAGTGCATGCAAATGTTGCGTGAGCAGCAAGGGAAGAACATGCAAAGGTTGCATGAGAAGCTAGGGAATGGGAGTAAGGGAGGCAATATGAGGAAGGAGAGGAGAGAGAGATAAGGAGGTTGCACGAGGGATGAAACCAAAGGCAGCACTAAGGATACATAAGGAGTGATAACCTCCTTGCAAATCCTGCATAAGGTAAGGATGAAAGAGATAGGATAAACAACGCAGGATAAGAAGTAGCAGAAAAAGATTAAATGATGTGCAAGGGAGAGAAAAAGAACACAGCCAAAGGAGGAAGAGAATTGGCTGTGCAAGGGAGAATGAGATAATTTATAAACTACAACCAAAGAGAAAAATATAATAATAGATAGGGATACTATTAATGTAACTTTGCAAATGAAATAAGGAAGACCACAAAAAACTTATACAAATACTGAGAATGTAATGAAAAACAAAACAAGAAACAACAATACTGAGACTAAGAAACCAGTCAAATTAGGGGGGACATAACTTTTAAATGCACCGTTGGATTTTTTCAATTTTCAGATATGTTTTTAAAAACCTAACTATCTCGCATTCCATTGAAGCGATTGTCAAACTTAGTTATATTTTTAAAGTTATGAATGAATGAGTGGGGATTTTTAAAACTGTCTTCAAAATGACAGTCATAGAAATGATTAAATGATTTGCATAAAATAAAATAAATAAAAATAGAGATATATAACCCTGCAGACAAATATGCTTAAATATCCTGCAAAGCATTAGAATATAGATCAAATTGTCAAAATGCAAACCCTTGCAGTCTCCCAATAGAAGGTGTAAAAAGATCTGGAAAAAAACTTTAAACAGGGTTTGGTGGTGAACCATCCAAACCCCCAAAAAAATTTAAATCTAATAAACTAAAACCAAATTTAAAATGAAAAAAGAGATAAGATATATCTTCAACAAATGTTAGATCAACCAAGAACGAAAAACCCGCAAACACTCAAAAATAAGGATTAGCTAGCTCTAATACCATGTTAGAAATATTAAGAAAACAAATAGAGATAAGGAAATAGGAAATAATCCAAGAGATATTTGCAAGAATAATTTTACCATAACCAAGTTAAAGAATGACGATTCAAGAACTGTCACCAAAAGTACCAAGAAGCTCAAGATAAACACCAAGATAATGTTTTTGAAAGGGGAAAACTAAGAAAAATCCCTTGTCCATAAATATGAGAGAGAGAGAGAGAGAGAGAGAGAGAGAGAGAGAGAGAGAGAGAGAGAGAGAGAGAGAGAGAGAGAGAGAGAGAGAGTCCAACTTGTGAGAACCAACTTAGAACCCCTATGAGAACCCTTTAGAACCCTAAGAAGTGTGTGAGAACCATCTCTTAAGTAGAGATAGGTGGAGGATTTTGCATGTAACTCCCATACTCTATGTGTTCCACATTCACATTTGGTGTGTGCCATGGCTACGAATCCTCTTAAGGAGGAATATATAATTTTCTTATTAAAGGAATTATAAATATGAGACAAGACCTTGGTATATCTTTTAAATTTAAATATAAAATACCAAGGAAAAATTAATTCTAACAACACTAAAACACAATTTATACCATGTGGGTATTTAAATAAATTACATATTTGAAAGTTAGACCCCGAGCACTACATTTTCTATTATTGAAGTTTTCTAAGATTCAATCTCTAAGTTCCTCAAAGTTTTACATTAATTGACATAAAAATTGAAAAAAAAAGAAAAGAAAAAACCTCAATTTTTTGCGCAAAAGTGGGACTCAAATTCTTGGAGCCACTCATAAAGAGGACCATTAGGTTCCTTAATTATCTAAGTGGGATCAAAGGTAATTAAAATCTTAGGTTCGGGCATTGGTTTAGGTTTTTGTTTGATCAATGAGGTTGAAAACATTATTGGCTTCGTCACATTTATCATCATAGTCAACTGTTGGAAATATATTGAGGCTAGGTGACTGAGAGGGGGGGAGGGTGCATGAATTGGGAACCAATAAAACTTAATCACTTTAATCCTTTATTAGATTATCTAATCTAATTGCATGCATAGAATAGAAAAGTAATTAACATCCACAACACTTGACACAATATTTGGTTACCCAGAAACCTTCCAAATAGAAAGTAAAACTGGGGTGGGGATGGTACCCACAAGATTTAGTATTGTAATATAAATTTATCATGTTAAAGCTTACAAGTGACCAATTTTGATGGCCTTCACTGAATGTGATGGATGATTCTCTAGTGTTTCTTATACTATTTTAGCCTTCTTAATCAATTTGCCACTTCATATTCGCATGCACACTTATTTCACACACATTTGGATAAACAAAATAACTTGCATATATATCTTATCCAAATAAAATACTTCTGTAAGTCGGCTTCCATGATATTCAATAATATCAAACAATATAAACTAAGTCATCCCAAAACTATTACTCAGGTCCAGTAATCCACTCGAGTGATATACTGGCACTCGGGAAATATGATGTTACTCGGGAACATAGTAAACTCTGGCTCTTAGGCTACACTATGTACTTCAGTCATATTGATCACTCAGGTAATATTGATTGGAATTGTATGCTCATTCGACACTGCCACTGCTCGGGTTACATAGTAACTACTCGTGTTGCAGTTCAAGTTGCTGGCTCGGTCAACTCTGTGATGATTAAGTGTTATGGCACTAATTGACAACATGTCTTTCCAAAAATTTCTGAAAATTCTAAGTCAAAACTCCCCCGTACCATATGCTTGGGTACTTGCTCGGGTTTTGACAATAGCTTTGTGACTCGGTTACAACAAACACTATTTTTTATTTTTCAAAATTGTTTTTGTAACTTATATTTATATATATATATATATATATATCTTCTTCTCTTCTCTTATGTACATGTATTTCCTTATATGTATATACAATAACTTTCCCCCTTGTTTTTGACACAAATGCCAAAAATATATCTACAAGGTAATACCAAAGTAGGATAGGAAATCACTATTTACCTTGAAAATTTGAGAGAAAGTGTTGTCCCAATTGTCTTGTAGCACCTTCAGGATGTGGAACGCAATCTGTATCTCTTCTGACAACTCCATCATAAACTCTGCAACTGAAAATTTGTTGTCATGTATGAGTGTCTTGGCATGAGAAATATGTTTCTACATTACATCCATGTGTGGAAGAAGTTGGCTTTGCATAGCTGTAAGGGATTCTATTTTTCTTTCTTCTTCCCTTAGTAGTTCTGCTTGCATGTCTGTTAGATACTTGATCTTCACAAAGTGTGTTGAACTTGAACTAGCGTTAAGTGCTAACTAGTTTGTACTTTCCTTCAAATCTATGTCTATCTTTGAAAACTTGGTCTTGATTTCCATGGCAAAGCTAGAAGTATCACTCAAATTTACAAATAATTCCACTAAATTATTTACTATGTTTTCTAGAGAGATAATGAGAGTGTTTAGCCTCACTTGATCTATTGCAATTTTACCTGCAACATTCTCTATAAATTTATTCTCAAACTTCCTTTCTTCCTTCTGCAATATTTTCTCTTGACCACTTACATATTTATTAAACTTGTGGACTAAATTAACAAGTTGATCCATAATAGATTCATTCTCATCAACTTCTATTTCTAGTGCATCTACGAATATACCTTTTATATCCTCTAGCACTTTGTTTCTCTTCTTTTCTGCTCGGAGCTTTTTTTGTGTAGCTCTTTTCTTCCGTAGCTCCCCTAGTATATCCATCTGCTCTACTATCAAGTTGGATAGATCCCAATTTGGAATCACAATATCTTCCTCAAGATCAATATCATTAGTATTTGTTTCCTTCCCTTTTCCTTTGACCTTGGGATTGGGTGAAGGAAAAATTTCCTTACCTTTACCACTATCATCCTTGACTTCAGTATCCAATGGATCATTAACTTTTGATGCACCAACTATAGAATCAATGGTCAATGTAGAAACATTCATAGTGACCTTCGAAGATTTGGTTAGGCCTATCCCAGTGGTAGGTGGAGCCTGAAGCTTAGTTCCTACTAGTCCAGATGTATATTTTGTAGTTTTATCCTTGCTCAGAATTAGGTTGTCCTGTATAGGTGATTGGGGCAGGGATGCCATCACTTCTACTGCTATCTGTTCTACATTGGATTCTTCAATAGTTTCTACCTCAGGTAATTCTTCATCATTAGTCTTTACCTTGGGTTTTGTACTCGGTACCTCTACCTTATCTTCTTCCTTGATTTCAAATAATGTCTTCCATATCTTTGTTGTGGCCTGCACAACATCCTCTATTTTATTGTTCAATATTTGAAAGGTCCTAAACCTTGGAGTGTGATTTTTATCATATTTTTTCATGGCCTCTTTAACCTCTTTATTAGTCATAGATGACACAACTTGCTTCAAGGTCTATTCCCTAATATCATTTTATGTTCGAACTTCATTTGTCCAGGGAACATATATTGCTTTGAATAGATCTTCAGTCATATGACTTTTCAATTCAGATGGATTATACTTCCATCTTGTCATTTTTTCTACAACTACTTCCTCAATCTTCTTTTGTTCATCCTTAGTTCTAGAAGCATATTTCAATGATTTTAGAGAACTCATACCTCTACCTCCTTTTAGTTCTTGAATTTTTTCTCAAAGGTAGGTGGGGAATTCTTGAATATGACTATATCTTCTTCTTCATCTTCCTTACGAAATATAATTTTCCTTCTAGATCTTCTTGTAGTGATGATAGGGGTAGAGATATTTGTTTTCTCCTTGGGGGCTACCTTCTTCTTCTTCTTTGAAGGTTCTAATTCTATCTCTTCCTCTTCATTTTTCAAGTTCATCATCTTCTATCCTAATTTTATCTTCTTTACTTTTAGTGATAGAAGGAGGAGAATCTGAAGTCTTGCCATACTTCTTTTCAAACTTATTTAACCTCTTCTTTCCTCTTTTCAAGATTTTAGGAATCTCAATTTCCAATGAAATTCTACTCTTGGCTTCTTCATAGGTACCAAATTATGGTGCTTTAGGGTCAATAGGCTCATTTAAAAGAGCCTCAATGTATACTTTATCATAGTCAACTTGGAATCAAACATCATATTTGTAGTCTTCTACTAATTTTTTAGGAATTCTATATCTATTCTGCATCTTCTGTCTGAAATCCTCAAAGTATGCATCCACAATGCTCTCAAAATTGTCTCCTAATTCTGCTATGAAATCATTTATCTAATAAACTATGGGTCTATCCTTCTTCCAAACAAATGTGCCTTTGGAAGGGAAAAAATTCTTAATATAAAAGAATATGCAGACTAGAAGTGAACCATACTTACATGGATTGGTCTTTGATGCCCAGATGCTTTCCATGTTCTTTCTCAATTGGATAAGCTGCAACTCAGCAAGGTCGAATGAAAGGTTGTTCTTGATCACTTTGTATGCCAAGTCCATAGCCTCACATGGTAAGTTGTTTAGTCCGCTAGAACTATAGATTTTGTGCACAATTACATGAATCCAAAATTTCACTTGCATGTCTATAACTCAATTTAATCTTATGCCTCTTCCATCCCACTTGGAAAGAGTCTTCTTAGTTAGGTCATCCTAGGGTAGGGTTTTGGTAGCTTTTGGCTTGTCAAGCATAGGATACCCTATAACACAGTGTACCATTGTCTTGGTGATCTTGACTGGTTTCTCCAACCATAGATGCATGTCGTGAACATGGCTCAGAAAAAACCTAATCCACTTAATTTGAAATTTCTATGGCATATGCATGATATGAGTCAAACCCTTAACTTTGAGGTGTTTATGTTCTGGCTTAAGATTCCTGGCTACACATAGTTTCTCATATGCTTTATTCATTTCCAATATACCTAGCTATTGAATGGTGCAATGATAGAAGTCTCAGATATCATTGATCAATAATACCTTCAAAGGAATTAGGGAATGGGCTCCCATCAGATCTATTTCCTCTAAAATCACTGGATCAAGCTTAAACTTTGGAGGTTTGCAGACCACATTCATCACCAACATCTCAGATCCTTTCTTAACCTTTCTGCTAGATGTAGACACCATAATGCTCAGAGGTGTGATAAAACTTCACAACTTAAATCTTTCAAACACAAATTCACTCTGAATCGTTTTGCAAACTGAAAACTTTGTAAATAATAACCTTTCCAATTCATCTTTTATAAGAGATTTTATGATTGAACTTTTATTAAATGCTTCGTACATGGTAGCTAGCATAGCTCATAATGAAGCTCTGTGAAAACTAACTTTTGCATCCTTGAAACCATACAACCTGACTTAACTCGGTTAAGCCTGTGTAACTCAGATGTAACTAAGATCCTAACTCAGTTAAACCATAATGTGTCCTATTGCATCAATATGATGATTTGGACTTGCTAGCATGTCTGGAACTGATGTATGATGGCTTCTATGCACAGTTCCATTTGTCTCCTTGCATATTTATTTGGAGATGTTAGATCCACACAACTCACTATTTTGGGTGTCATTTTATCCTTCATTATTTTGATTTCAACTCTCAGGAGATTTTCTTACCCACTGCTGACTCATCTGAGTTCTTATTTCAAAAAATTTTGCTTTTCCTTTATCAAAACTAGTATCCACTTTTTCTTTGTTCATGCAATTCTTGCTTAGATGACCGAGTTGTTTACACACATAACATCTCTTAGTAGGATTCCTTTTTCTGATGTGAGTCTTTGCACAATTTGCACCAATATGCACATATTCACCATAGTGACAACATCTTCTCCATGTGTTGTAATCCCAACCAAAAATTTCTTTAGCAAGTTGTTCAGCAAGGTTCCATTTCTTAATTCTGCACTTAGAACATTTGTGACCTTGTTTGTTACAATTGAAACATTTTCCTTCAAACTTAGGTTTCTCAGTGCATTCACTTGCCCTATGTCCATGTTTTTTTGCATCTGTAGCATTTACTATTAAATTTTGACTTTCCATTTCTCCAACACTTATTTTTTGTGTGCCCTAACTTTCCAAAATTATTACAAGTAGGTTTCATGTTCTTTTGAGTTCCTTTCTGTGAGGATTCACCTTGTTCAGTATAACCTAATCCAGTTTGTCCATGATGTCTGAGTTGAATTTTCTCTGTCAACTAATCCATGCTTACCTGTGAATTCATCATACTCTTGTTGGTTTGATTTTTAGTATTGAGATCATTCTGCAGTCTTTCATTTTATGTCCTCAGATTGATAACTTCTTGATTTGCATTATTGAGTTGAATTATCATATCTTCTTGCTGAAGTGACAAATGATGGATTTCATTTTATTTTTCTTCTAGTCTTGTACTTAGAAATCTTTTATCTTCTTGTGCCATTTCTCTATAGTTTTCTACTTGATTCTTTTGTTCCATGACATCACATATTCTGATTGAATGAATTTCTTGTTCTCTTTTCAACTTTCTAACTTCTTCATGTAAATTGAGATTCTTTGCAAGCTGGTCTTTAATTTCTGCATATACTTCTTCGAAACTTCTTTCTTTGCATAAGTCTTCAATTATTTCTTCTATGTAACTTTTGTCATTCATCTGCACTGCTAAACCTTTTCTTATTTTTAGGGAAAGAGAGACGTTCTCCTTGCATTTTCTGATCTGATCCATGGCCACTTGTAGATCTATCTTTTCATTTTCAACGGATTTTTCCAGTCTGTATATTTCCATTGCCTTTGACCTTTGCTCAAGCTGTTAAACTTTTGTTAGGAGAACCTTTAGCTCTGATACCAATTGTTGGAAATATATTAAGGCTAGGTGACTGAGAGAGCACACGGGAGGGGGGGGGGTGAATCAGGAACAAATAAAAATTAATTATTTTAATCCTTTATTAGATTATCTAATCCGATTGCATGCATATAATTGAAAAGTAATAAACATCCATAACACTTGACACAATATTTGGTTATCGAGAAACCTTCCAAATAGAAAGTAAAACTAGGGTGGGGATGGTACCCACAAGTTTTAGTACTGCAGTATAAATTTAGCCTGTTAAAGCTTACAATTGACCACTTCTAATGGCCTGCCCTGAATGTGATGGACGAGTCTCTATTGTTCCTTATACTTCTATAGCCTTCTTAATCAGTCTGCCACTTCATATTTGCATACACACTTATTTCACACACATTTGGATGAAAAAAATACCTTACATATATATCTTATCCAAATCAAATACTTTTCTAAGTAGGCTTCCATGATATACAATAATATCAAACAATATAAACTAAGTCGGCCAAAAACTGTTACTCAGGTCCAGTAATCCACTCAGGTGATATACTGGCACTCAGGAAATATATTGTTACTTGGGAAACATAGTAAACTTTGGCACTCAGGCTACACTGTGTACTCGGGTCATATTGATCACTCGGGTAATACTGATTGCCACTATCTGCTTGGTCGACACTGCCACTGCTCGGGTTACATTGTAACTGCTCGGGTTGCACTTCAAGCTGTTGGCTCGGTCAACTCTATGATGATTAAGAATTTTGGAACTACTTGACAACATGTCTTTCCATAAGATCATCGATCAAAATGAATAAAAGAAGAAGGTAAAGATTGAGTAGACTCAACAATATTGGTTGAAATTGATGGTAATGGATTGGTATAGATTTGCAAATTTTGGTTGCGAGGTTCTACATATTTTTCCCTCGATCATTACTACCCTCAAAAGATATGGTATTAAAACCAATGAGATCTTGAATAACAAATTTAAAAAAGAAAAATTTCTCAGTATCATGGTTAGGTTGATGATGGTATTGACAAATTTTTTTTTTATCAAAGTATTTGTGAAAAGGTTTGGATGTAACAATTATCTTAATAGGAGGAAGAGTTATCACTTTAACATTGATCAAATTCAAAATCACATTATGCAAATATTGAGAAAGATGATTAAAATCATGAGAAGGTTTAAAAATAGATGACAAAGGATGCACACCTTTGGATTCTTCTCCCACTTGGTCATAACCATTGTTTTATGAGTTGTAGATCTTAATGAAGTTATTTGTTTTATAAAACTTGTTAAATTTTTGGATGTGCCATCACTCTTAATAAATGAAGTCATTAGAGTGGTTCTCCCAAATTGACTCACTTGAAGCTAATAATTATGAAGTATTGCACATAATTGAGTAAAAGAGTAAAAATCATAAAGTGGAATGTGATCTTCAATATCTTTTTTTGTAAATTATAAATAAAAATACATTACACATTAATATCAAGCACAAGATAAGAAATTTGAACATGTAAATTCTTAAATATACCAATACAATTAGTCACTTACAGTTCTTTAATATCTTTTTTTACAATGCATCAAGTTAGTCAAAGAAAACTTAGGACCAATGTTGTTTGAAATTGTTGAATTAAAGTATTAACAAGTTTTTGGAAAGAATGAATAGAATACGGAGGTAAGGAGCAATACCATTTCAAATCTTTTCCTTGAAAGCTTCTAGTAAATAGTTTAGCCATGAACCTATAATCATGACAGAAATCACCACAATATTTGAAAAGTGTTTACATGGGTCAAAGACACCTTTACCATTAAAAGTCTCAGGATGGGGAATCTCCATGTATTGCAGAGTAAAGAGATGAATGATATCCAAGGATAAAGGAATAGCAATGTCACAAGAAAATATGTTGGATTTGGATTGAGTCATGGAATAAATTTTTTGTTGTAAGGAAGAAATAATTTGAACCAAGCTATTAAAGGTAAAATTGATAGAAATAGAAGGGGATATGTGTAAAATATTTGGAGCATTATGAGAGATAGAAGGAATGGTGGAATAGGCAAAAGGAACAATATTGTAAGTAGGCATTTATGAAGGAAAATAAACACATGGGATACTTGAAGGGATGGTTGGAATAATAGGATTAGGGATGCTAACATATGTAGTATTGAAATTTTGGTAAGAAGTTGTTATGATGGGTGGAGCATAGGTGGATACACAAGGAAGAGACTTGGAGGTAGAGATCGGCAGAGAAGTCTCAACACTACTAGTAGGTGGAATGAAACCTAACTCTTGAGGAAAATATTTAAGAGGTTTAACATTGTTATCAATGAGATTAGAAATGCTACATAAGATGTTGACACCATGTTCATCGGTATGAATTATCTTCCTTAAACCTTCTACAATGGATATGAATTTAGGATTATAATTTTCTTGTCCTAACCATTCCTAAAAAAATTCAAAGTCATTGGAAAAATTTTTTATTTGCATAGAAGGGACTCTTAAGGCCTCATATTCATCATAAAAATAATGGGAAGAGTTTTTATCCATAATAGGATTTATGCCATTAGGAGGCATATTGGTTTCATCAAGATTCCTAGGAAATCTCAAAGGCTTGGAATCAAAAGAACCCATAAGTCTACGAATTCTCCTAACTAGAATTCTATAAGTACGACTCTAAGTAATGACACTCATGTACAAGGAAATCAAAGAAACGATAGATCTAATGATATTACCAAATTTGAAAGAGAGATAAGAAATTCATTGAAAGAAAATAAAGAAAATTGAGATATGAAATCGAAAGATCCAATGTAAAACATGCAATGTAAATCTAGATCTCTAAATGCATAGAGAAGAATCTAAATAACAAGGATGAAATAAAGAATGACTAATGCAATACATTCAACATAGATATATATATGGAAGTGGAATATTTCTAACAAAAATCACTAGAATGGATCTAAATGCATATGATAGACAACATATATCTTAAATGCATAAAAAGAGAATGTAACTACCAAATAGAAAGTATGTAATACATCAGGTTCACGAAAACATGTGTAGGGGAAAAGAGGAAGAAATAACATAATAAGGCCCAAATCACTTCTCCTTTTCACCAATCATACATTTTGGAAGGAAGAATTCCCCACTAGGTTCAAGAAGTAATTTAAATGCTCAATGGGACAAGGGTTCCTTCACTAAAATATGATTAATGAAAATGATAGGGATGTGTAAATGTAATTGAAGTGACTAGGGTGATTTATTAGATAATTTAAAGAAAACTAGAAATAAGAAACTAATACGGGAAGATAATGAGCATAAAAGCACAGAAATGGAAACAAGATTAGAGGATGGACCTATATGTGAAATTTTAGCACATAATAGTGGGTAGAGTTCAAAAGTGGCAAACTATACAAGATAATTTTCAATGGAATTTTCTAGTTCCATATGCTTGTGTGTAATCTTTGTGATCCTGATCTAGTGGCTCCACAACTTGTTTGTACGCACTAAAAAATGGGGAAAAGGGTTGTAAAAAGGGTTTTTCCCTGGTCGAACCCCTTTTTAGGAATCAAACTTGAAAATGAAAAGAAATTGCAGAAAAGAATGTATGTAAAAAGGTAAATGGTAGATTTAACTTGCATAAATCCTCATGGATGGATGTATAAATCACTCATACCCATGAAAATACTTGAAATGTGCTTGAGATCTAAAGATTTTACTATGGAAAGGAATGTAGAATCAAGGACGCCCTTGCAAATGCATAGATATATGAATGCCACTCCTAGATCTTGAATATAGATATGCTTGAAAATTACTTGCAATAAAGGAGAAGGAAGAAGAATGCAAGAATGATCTTTGTGCTTGATTAAGATTTCCTCCACTTGACCATCATGGGAGATAAAAATGCATCAAATTGAGAAGACTTGAATGAATTGTAAGGATTTGGAGACTTGGAGATATTTGTGTTAGGTGCTTTCCATCAAATCTTGAATCCCAATGCTCTTGCTTGTTTGAAAATCTTGATTTATTGAGGAGACCTAAGGTCTTGTTATACTTAATCCATTATTTTAGGATTAAAAATGATCCACGACAATTAAAAAATTCAAAACTCCTGCTAATACCCTGATATTGGGCACCTCAATTGCAAGGGACAGGTCGCCATTGGAGAACTATCCCAAGTAAAGGTCATCATTGGTGAATTGTACCCTTAAAATCGGGTGGAGATTTGGAGGGGGTGTTTGGATGGACAAAAAGAAGTGGGGAGGAAAAGGAAAGGTTTCTAGGGTTAAGTATAACGGGTATTCCAACCTCAAAATCACCAAAATGGGGTCCAAAACGTCCTAGCAAATTAGCCAATTATGGGTGCTAATATTTTTTGACTATAGACATTATATTTTGAAATAATTAATGAAAAGTATCAACATGTATAAATAAATAGTGCTCTATCAACAAATATATTATGATTTTTTCTCATTTATTGTCTTTTTATTTTATGTATGCTCTATTATTTTTCTATTTTATATCTGTAAATGGAAATGTGAAAAATTGCAATTGCATATCAATATTAAATGTCATTGACAAAAACATAAAATATCATCAAACATATTTTTTTTTTGTAATATGAATAATAAAATACAATAAAAAGTTGAATAAATACCTAGTAACTACTAGTGCTAAATCTATCAAATTTATCAAAGCATCTCATCATCCTCATCATCAAATTGAGAGCTTCCTTGATTCTTTTTTGTGTTTTGTTCACTCTCCATACTTCTTCTTAATTGCATCTCAAAGCTACCAATACATGTGTCATTTTCATTCATTTTATCTTTTTTAATTGTCCCACTTTGGTTTGAATTAATTCCCAACCAATTCCCTATCATAAGAAAAACTGGTCACATCATACCTAGATGTATATAGCCCTAAGAAATTTTCCAAATCCTTGTCTAGTTCAAGTTTCTTATATTTTATTTTAGGAACCCCAAATTAATTTAAACTCTCTCATCCTCCATCAAATCCAATATCATATTTTGACATAAATCAACTAGTTTCTGAAATTCTAATAATGAGTCACACAAATTTTTTCTCTGACCTAGAATTGTCGAAAGCTTTGTTACTAATCCTTTTTTGTGGGAGTTCTCCATTTTTTGATATTTTTGCCTCATAGGTATTGCAAAATAGGACAATTTCTCTCTAAGCATAGTTTCATCTAAAATTCCATTTATAGTTTGTCTATTGAATTGTACGGATTTGCAAAATTGGTGTATCAAATTCGTTAGCTTCTGACAATAATCAACTAGATTGTTGAGGTGCCAATATTGAGGAAACACAATAGAAATTTATTCTAGTAGAATTTCATGAGGGAATCAAGAACTAATATATTTAGAAAGAGGAGAAGAGATTTCCTTCATAACAAAAGTGGCATACTCAATGATCTTGCTAAAAGTTTCCCTTGTAAAACTTAATTCACAGTTCTTAGGGCGCTTTCTTGGTTCTGTGACCATAGAAATGTTCTAGATTTGGTACATCAAATTCATATACACTAACTCATAACTCCCCCTTTGCAATGATCTATAAAAAAATATTAGGATCTACAAATCGTATGCCACATCCAAAACACTTTTTGGATATGACACAAACACAATTCTATGAAAGATTCCTCCAAATATTTCCTCAAATTAAAATTAGTCAAAGACTTTTTGAAATGAAAAAACCCTTTTACATCAAGGTTAATCATGCACGCACCACATGTTTTTGTAGGGTACATATTGAATTTTCCATGCACTATATATATCATCATGTTTGTTATACTTTTCACACTAACACTATTTTGTAGGAATGTGATCTTCAAGTACCTCCTACGTCATCAAGAGATTTTATGTCAAGTGTATTATGCAATCGAGATGATGGTTGCATTTATTATAAGATGATGTATTTGAATGGATCTTGTAGTGCATGTGGTGGTATGAGAAAGTTGCAGATATGTCACCATCTAGAGAGCACAAATGAGATTGGAAATACACTAGTTTCTTTTGGAAAATACAAGACAGTAAATTATGGTCTAAAAGATGGAAAATAACTTAAGAGGCGTGAGTTAGTGAAAAATGATATATCTGTAGCTGATTTTATGAATATTTTTCAAGAGAAACTAGTTTATGAGTACATACGTCATTCACATAGAGCTAGGTGGTTGGATGCAAAATTCAAGATATGTAAGGACACTTTTCCCCTTGGTACTATTGTCTCCATTATTGATTTTTCTGAGAATTATACACTTAAACCTCAAAATGATGTGCAACCATTGTATTACCATTCTATACAACTGACAATCTTTGTACATATAGCATTCTTTCATGCACATGATAGCACAGAAATAGATAGAAAGGTTTTAAGAGAGTATCACTTCTATATCAGTGATGATCACATACATTCATCATAGTTTGTGATATTTTTCTTCAAACTTTTCTTTGAGAATTTAAGCGAAAGAGGTATTGACTACAACCAACACATAATATAGTCAGACAATTGCACCTCACAATTCCAGAATGCAAGGATGTTTTATTGGTTGAGTAGGATGCACATGACAAGTGGCGCTCAACATTTTTAGAATTTCATAGAGGTGAGGCATGGAAAAGATGAGCATGATGGTGCGGGTGCATGTCTAAAAAGAGCTCTTGCCTAAGAGGAATTGAAGTATGAAGGTGGTGCAGAGTTAATCAATGCACAAAAAATTGTTCAATGGTGAAACTCTATGATGGGAACATGTAATGAAGGTAATTCTATGGTTAATAAGTTTTTTGGTTGATAAACGAGTCTAACATTGAAAACTATCTAGATTTTTGTACACTTAAAGGATCAACTGACATGCACTCATTTAGAAGTTCAAATGCACCATCACTAGGTATTTATACTAGATTAATGGCATGTTTTTTCTTATCTTGTATAAATTTTGTATGGGATAAATGTGAATCAAAAGAGTGGGTTGATGAATGGTGTTATACACCTTTGCAACTGCTTGATACATATCAACTTCCTAAAGCACTATAATTGAGCTAGTTTGAAGCATCAACGGATTTTGATCACATATCTAACCTAGTTGAACCAGGTCATTTGTCAATTTATTATTCATTATGAGATGAACTCTTTTGAACCTACTTGAACTCATTTTATTAGGTGGTTAAGTGTTTAGGGTGTTAACTTATCCCTCTATAAATTCCAGGTCATGTATATGCAGTTTTTGTAGATGAGAACAATGAGGAAGGGACTGATTACTTTTTGTGTCATTATATTGAGGGAAAAAGGAAATTGACAACTATAGTCATTGATGGAGAGGGTATTGATTACCCAATAGCATCTATTGTTGTGATAGGGACATGGCTTAGAAGGTACGCTATCAAAATATAATGTGTTCTTGTTTGATGACTTTGAGACCTCTTTATGTATTCTATTACACTTTATATGTGTAATTTTGTAATGATTTATGATTCTATGAAATGCAGGTACCCTATAGAAATATCCAAGAAGTAGTTGTTTGAGGACTATGAGACGCATAGACATATTTTTCATTACTCGAACCTTCTTGTTGCAACAAATATTGAATTGATAAAGTATAATGGTAGACCTCATAAGAAGAATTTATGCAAAATTTGTGAATCTGAACACGAGGAAATACATGACACAATAAAGGTTAGAGCTGATCTAGAAGGTTAGCTTAATTATTTTTGGGCCATCATGAAGAATCATTTTACAAATGGTAGAATTATTTTGACAATTTTGTATATAAATTTTGCAAAACAATCTAACTTTTCTCTTTTTGTAAGTATAAATGACTATGAACTGGTCTACATGCATATTTGGAGACCACATTTTGTATATTGAAAGAAGATCAAATTGTATATAAAAGTGGCCATGGTTTGATTTATATATACCGAGGGTCCACATTTTGTTAAGTTTACTATGTCTTTGTATGTATCTTTGTCATGCATTGTATTTATGTGTGTATGTTCATTTTCATATTATATCATTTCCATGTATTCTCTCTCTCTCTCTCTCTCTCTCTCCAAGGAAACTAATTTGAAAATATTCTGTCAAACCAAAGTAATAGGCATAATCTAGAATCAAAATTATGGTGTTATATGTTATGCTTTGTGGATGTTTGAATTGTTTTACTTTTATTGCTGCCCAATTTGGCTTAGTGCACCTTGGGAACACTTCGGTCTGACTTGCGCCAGAATGTTCTTGATCATACACAAGCAAAAAAGGGTATCCCCTAGCATTTACCCAACCAAATGGAGCTGATGGAGCTGACATTTGGTCCCACGACAAATGGTTTGAAAGATACACCATTGAGAAACTTTCAACTGACCAATAATGACACTTTTTTCCACCAACCAAGATTGGGTCAGAAAATTGAATCTGAGTGGAATCTCCCAGAACTAATCCACTTGCTTTTAGGCCTTCCCAAGATGGTCCTTTTTCACTTAACAAATCTCTCATATCTCTCGCGAGGTCCAAGATATGGATCTCCAAATATCGCTACCAAATTTGGCTTAGTGCACCTTGGAGACACATCAGTCTGACATGCGCAAAAAAATTCTTGATGCTACATGAGTGAAGAAAGGTCTCCCCTAGCGTTTACTAGGAAAACTAGAGCTGACTGAGCTGCCGGTTTGGTCCCATGATGAACGGTTTGAAAGATTCACCATTGAGAAAATTTCAACTAACTAATAATGACACTTGTTGCACCAACAAAGATCGGTTCGACAAATGGAATCTGACTGGAATATCCAAGAACTAAGCCACATGCTTGTAGAAATTCTTAAGATGGTCCTTGTGCACTTCAAAGATCACTGATATCTCTCACAAGGTCTGAGATATGGATCTCAAAAAATTTCTCCCAAATTTGGCTTAGTGCACCTTGGGAATACTTCACTCCGACATGTAGCAGAACATTCTTGATACTACAGGAGGGAATAAAGGTCTCCCCTAGCATTTACCCAACTGATTGGAGCTGATGGAGCTGATGGTTTGGTCCCATAATGAACGATTTGAAAGATGCACCATTGAGAAACTTTCAACTGACCAACAATGACACTTTTTGCACCAACCAAGATCGGGTCGGCAAATGGAATCCTAGTGTAATCTTCCAAAATTGAGCCACATGTTTGTATGCCTTCCCAAGATGGTCCTTGTGCACTTCACAGATCTTTGATATCTCTCACGAGGTCCAAGATATGTATCTCCAAAATTTGTTGCCAAATTTGGCTTAGTGCATCTTGAGAACACTTCGATCTGACATGCGCCGAAATGTTCTTGATGCTATGAGAGTGAAGAAAGGTCTCCCTTATCATTTACCCAGCCAACTAGATTTGATGGAGCTGACAGTAATAAGATACATAATTTTTGGATCCAATCTTGTTCATTTATGTTTGGAAGAGCATAAGTTGCTCCTAGGTGCAAATGTTGTAGCAATGGTCTAAAATTGTAAAAGTTGCTAATTTTGAGAAACTAGGGGATATGGTTTCCTCTAGGGTCCTAAGTTTCCTAACTAAGGTCCTAGGATTATATGTTATTATTGTGGACATTTGAATTGTTTTACTTCTATTGCTACCCAATTTGGCTTAGTGCACCTTGGGAACACTTCGGTGCAACTTGCACCAGAATTTTCTTGATGGTTCACAAGAGAAAAGGGTATCCCCTAGAGTTTACCTAACCAAATGGAACTGATGGAGCTGATGGTTTGGTCCCACGATGAATGGTTTGAAAGATGCACCATTGAGCAAATTTCAACTGACCAATAATAACACTTTTTCCACCAACCGAGATCAGGTCAGAAAATGGAATCTGAGTGCAATCTCTTGTAAATGAGCCACAAGCTTGTAGGCCTTGCCAAGACGGTCCTTTTTCACTTCATATATCTCTCATATCTCTCACGAGGTCCAAGATATGGATCTCCAAATATCACTGCCAAATTTGGCTTAGTGCACCTTGGGAACACTTTGGTCTGACATGCACTGGAACATTCTTGATGCTACACAAGCAAAGAAAGGTCTCCCCTAGTGTTTACCCGACCAACTTGAGCCGATGGAGCTGACAGTTTGGTCCCACGACAAACAGTTTGAAAGATGCACCATTGAGCAACTTTCAACTAACCAACAATGATACTTTTTGCACCAACCAAGATCGGGTCGGCAATTGGAATCTGAGTGGAATCTCTTAGAACTGAGCCACATGCTTGTAGGCCTTCCTAAGATAGTCGTTATACACTTTAGAGATCTCTGATATCTCTCATGAGGTCTGAGATATGGATCTCAAAAAATATCTGCCAAATTTGGCTTAGTGCACCTTGGGAACACTTGAGTCTGACATGCGCCAGAACTTTCTTGATGATACAAAAGTGAAGAAAGGTCTGCCATAGCGTTTACCTTGCTAACTAGAGCTGATGTAGCTGATGGTTTGGTCCCACAAAAAATGGTTTGAAAGATGCACCATTGAGAAACTTTCAACTAACCAACAATGACACTTTTTGCACCAACAAGGATCGGGTCAGAAAATGGAATCCAAGAAGAATCTCCTAGAAGTGATCCACGTGCTTGTAGGCCTTGCCAAGATGGTCCTTTTGCACTTCAAAAATCTCTGATATCTCTCACGAGGTACAAGATATGTATCTCCAAAAATCCCTGCCAAATTTGGCTTAGTGCACCTTGAGAACAGTTCAGTCTGACATGCACCGAAATGTTCTTAATGCTATGCAAGCGAAGAAAGGTCTCCCCTAGAATTTACCAGGAAAATTGGAGCTGATGGAGCTTATGGTAATAAGATCCATAAGTTTTGGATCCAATCTTGTTCATTTATGTTTGTAAGAGCACAAGTTTCTCCTAGGTGCAAATGTTGTCACAATGGTCTAAAATTGTAAAAGTTTATAATTTTAAGAAACTAGGGGATATGGTCTCCTCTCTAGTCCTAAGTGTCCTAAATAGGGTCAAAGAGCATCAAGTTGACCAAATTTGTCAAAGACCAAGAAATGCTCAAAAGTTGCTCAAGTAACTTTTGCAACTTTTGCAAAAAGTTGCTCAATGAAGAAATGGACGGTTGTAACCACCCAGGCTCAGGTATTTGAGAATGGATTGAAAATTTTGGAAGTTTAATTGAGTTTTAGTTACACACCACATGTGTTAGCATTTTGTATGGATGATTCCCTGAGTTTTACTTGCATTTGCAGTACTTTTGTAGCCTTGTATGGCTGTGTTACCTAGAATGGACATGTAAGGTCCTTTGAACATAGGCTAGAGCATGAGAGGTGTTTAGGAAGATCCTAAGAAAGGGCTTAGGGTTCTAGAGGGAATTCTTGTGAGAAAACAAGGTCTGGTGTTGCTTGGGTGCCTTGCACCAAAGACCCCTATAACTTCGCAGGTGTACCCAAGGAACATTATACACAACATGAAATATACACCTACAAACATAAATTCACTTAAGTCATGGAGTGCATACATATAGAGCATGAAAGATACACCTAAATACAATATAGAACATCAAGCATTAATTCACTTAAATCATAAAATTGCTTATGTCCTAGAGAAAACATATAGTACATACATTATGAAGCATAGACATGAATTCACTTAAGTCATTCATGTAGGTCGTACACATGAATTTAGGTTCTAATTCATATAAATGAATTTACATTAAGTACACATACAAGTACATTAATTTATCAAAACACATGTGCATATACGCAAGTCATGTGAAACAAGAATACACTTAAGGCATAAACATCCAACCAACAAATTCAAGGATCAAATTTGAAGTTTCATATATAAAAAAAATGAACAATAATAAGGTACATATCAATACATGGCGTACATTCCAAATCCATAATAGAGTTACAAATAATGACATCAACTATGTCCTTGTCGATATATAAAATGTACAAATGTCACACACACACACACAGATATATATATATATATATATATATATATA
>MU226850.1:576935-581935 GCA_018584345.1 Thuja plicata
TTAATTTGAAATAAAATGTCTACATAAAAATGGTATATAATGATAAATTATTGTAGCATGTAAATGATAATATCGACTTTATAATTATCAATAAAAAAATTTAACAATTGACTCTTAAATTAAACTAGTTTTGAGACATTTAAAATTGTATAAAGGAAAGTAATATCCCATATACATGAAAACCTCCCCTTAAATTATATTCATCAATAATTTTATTTGAAGCATTAAAAATATATAGTTTTGAATATTCGCATTCACAATTTCTGATGGATTGTCTTTTGTTTCATTTTTTTTATAATTTTCCTTTTACACCTTTGTTATTTATTTTATTTGAAACTGGTACTCTTGGCATATTTTATATTGAAAGATTATATGCTAGTTTAAGCTTTACTGAAAGAATTTGAAAATGAAAATATCAGACACAAAGTAAAAATAGACAAATACACAACACTAGTATTTATCCTGGTTCATCACAAATGTGGCTACGTTCAGACTGCAGAGTATTGTATTAATGTCAAAAATATTTATACAAATGAGCAGGAGCAACATATATAACAGGCTCCAATGATATTACATAATGAAGAGTCACAATAAGAAGGGAAAAGGTATTATGACTGTTGGCCTTCACTTCTCAACAAACTCCCACCTGAAGGACAACAAATGTTGCAACTGGTCACCCAATACTCTGCTTAAATGCTAATTTATCTTTTTTCTCACAAGCCCAAGAGAAGTCCTTGCACATTCAAGCTTCTCTTTGGAAACAACCTTTGTGAATATATCTGTCAGATTGATCTTGGTATCAATCTTAACAAATTTCAGCTTTCCTTCCTCAACTGCATGATGAACAAAGTGAGCATGTATGTCAACATGCTTAGAGACACACTGTGATGAATGATTATGTGCCATGAAGATAGCGTTGTAGCTATCACAAAATAGATTATACTCATTTTGATGAACTTTCAAGTCACCAAGAAATCGTTGAAGCCAAATCATTTCCCTTGCCCCTTCGGAAAGAGCCAAGTATTAAGCCTCAGCTGAACAAAGAGCAATGCAATGCTGCAACCTTGAAGCCCAACTGATAGTAGCTCCAGAAAAATGAAGGTATATCCAGTGGTATACCTTTGTTTATCCAAGTCTCCAGCAAGATCAGGATCAATGTAGCCTTACAGCTGAACCTTATTTCCTCCAAATCATAGTGCATAATTTGAAGTTCCTTTTAGATACCTTAGTATCCACTTAACTTCTTCCCAATGAGCCTTCCTGGGATTGCTCATGAATCTTCTCACAACTCCCACCGCTTGAGCAATGTCGGGGCAAGTAGAAACCATTGCATACATAATGCTTCCAATTGTAGATTTATAAGGAATTTCCTCCATGAATTCCTTTTCTTCTTGTGTTTTTGGACACAATTCAGAACTTAAGCGGAAATTACTAGCAAGAGGAAGAGGAGAAACTTTTGCATCAACCATGCTAAACCTCTCAACAAACTTATCAATGTATTATTTTTGAGATAATGTAATTTCCCTCTTCTTCCTATTTCTTGTGATCGTCATGCAAAGAATCTTCTTAGATGCCCCTAAGTCCTTCATGTCAAACTTTCTTGCTAATTTCTCCTTTAACTCATTAACTATTCTTTTATTTGTGCTAGCTACCAACATGCCATCAACATAAAGAAGGAGAATGATGAAATCACCATTAGGAAGTTTCTTGAAGTAGACACATGGGTCTGATTCACATCTCGTGAAATTGTTTTCAGTCATGAAGCGATCAAATTTTATATACCATTGTCTTGGGGCTTTCTTGAGGCCATACAAACTCGGATTTAGCTTGAAATAAAGATGTTCTTGTCACTTCTTGACGAATCCTTGAGGCTGCTCCATATATAACTCTTCTTCTACATCACCATGTAGGAATGCGGTCTTCACATCAAGTTGTTCCAGCTCAAGATCCCACACTGCTTCTAATCCCAAGATTGTTCAGATAGTTGTCATCTTAACAACTAGTGAGAAGATCTCATTAAAATCTATCACCTTTTCTTGATCAAACCCCTTTACCACCAATCTGGCCTTGAAGCATTTTTTGCCTTCATCTTCTTGTTTTAACCGGTATACCCACTTGTTCCTAAGTGGTCTTCGATTCGGAAGAAGAGAGACCAAGTCCCAAGTTTGATTCTTGAGTAAAGAATCCATCTCCTCATGCATTAATGTTTGCCATTTATCACTATTCACACATTTGAGAGTAGCTTTAAATGTTGATGGTTCTGAAAGTTTCGAAACAAGAATTGAAGGCTCTGCTTCTTTAGTGAATAATAAATCATAATCAAAAAATTTAGAGAGAATTTTCCTCTATCTGGTACATCTCTTTGAAATCCTTGAATCTGATTGGGATCAATACATAATTTTGATTGTAAATCGATATCATTATTACAACCAATATCATTTGTCATCGAATCATCATGGGGCTAAGAAACTCTGTCATATTCCCAAAATTTGGTATTTGAAGCAAACTTAACCTCAAGGGACATGTCTGTGCTAGAGGAAGAAGACCCCATGCCACGCGGGTCTGCACAGGATGAGATGCAAGGCATCCCATGTGAGGCTGGAGAAGAGGAATTGCAATTTCCACCCGTGTCTACAGCAGGGGTGGGTTGTTTGTCCTGCACGGGGCTGCCAAAGTATTGTCTGTCCTACGTGGAGCTGCAGGGGAGAAACATGTCCCATCCTGTGCTCCACTCCTTATTTTATGCGGGCTCTCCATTCCACACAGGTCTTATACTTCATGCGGGCCACATTGCTCTTCACGCGGGCCATGTTGCTCTACACGGGGGTCATGGTGAATTCCACGCTGGCCTTCCATGTTTGCTGCTGCCGCAGAGTGCTGAGGGTCCACCGTGGAGCATGAAAAAATAGTGATGGGAAGAGGAGAATTACATACATCCTCCCAAAAAGCATTATTAGGAGGTTGTGTATGAAAAGAGGACAAATCAGAGTTATGACCAGAATCAGAGAATTGAGATAAAGTAAGAATTGGGCTAAAATAGAGGTGGGAGAAGAGGACATATGTTGAAGATTTTTTGTGTTATATCCTTGTGAATTAGACATGGGTTGTGAGTATGTCGTATCAACCAGAGGAATATAATTAGTTTCATGTCCATGTGTTTCTTTTGATAGAGCTGGAAACACTATTTCATTAAAAACCATATCTCGACTCCTTACAATTTTGTTCTCAATTGCATCCCACATACAAAATCCAAACTGATCTTCTCCATAACCCATGAAGCTACAGTGTTGTGATTTAGAATCATATTTTCTCCTTTTGTCTTTAGGAACATGAACAAATGCTTGGCAACCAAACATGTGGAGATGAGAATAAAAGATTCGCTTGCCTAACCACTCCTCTTCTGGGATACCAAAATCCAAAGGAGATGAGGGACTCTGATAAATTAGATACACAACTGTATTGCAAGCCTCAACCCAAAATTCCTTTCTTAAACTAGCAATAGAAAGCATGCTCCACGCTTTCTAAATGATAGTTCGGTTAAGTCTTTCCGCTACTCCATTCCTTTGAGGAGTGAAGGGAACAATCTTAATTCTTCGAATACCATAGTCTGCACAAAAATTGTCAAACTCCAAAGAGAAAAACTCGCCTCCATTATCTTTTTTCAAGCAATTAATCTTATAACCACATTGATTTTCAATAAGTGCTTTGAAAATTTTAAATTTTGAAAACACTTCAGATTTTTGAGAAATCATATAAATCCATACCTTCCTTGTACATTTATCAAGAAAAGTGACAAAGTAATTTTCCCCTCAATGAGAGGTTATCTTTGTAGGACCGAAGACGTCCGAGTGTATCAACTCCAATGGTGGTGTCTTCTTGTCATGACCATTCTTCAAGAAGCTGACCCATTTTTGTTTCCCGCAAAGGAAATGTTCGCAAAACTCCAAATATGTGGATTGAAGACTAGGTAATTAATCTCAGTTCAACATAACCTCAAGTCCTTTCTTGCTCATGTGACCCAATCTTTGATGTCAAAGAGCAACATTGCTGCCCACAATAGTCATAGCAGCTCCCACCGCACCAATAGTTTCAACAACATAAAGGTTGCCCACTTTATCACCTTTTGCGATAACCATAGACCCACTAGTGACTTTCCATTTTTCTGTGAGAGTGGTGAGAAATCCTTGTGTATATAACTAACTCACGGAAATCAGATTTTTCTTCAATTTAGGAATATGCCAAACATCTCTTAACAACCATTTAACTACTCCATGTAAATGAAAAACAACATCACCTTTTCCAATAATTTCACATGAATTATGGTCACCCAAATAAATTTTTCCAAACTCACCTTCTTGGTAGTATGTGAACAAATCTGTGCATGAAGTGGCATGAAAAGAAGCGTCAGAATCTAGGATACAAGATTCAGATGTTGTGTCTCTTGTGGAAAGAATTAAGATGTCATCATCTTTATCATGAGCTATGTTCGCTCCGCTCTCCAATACCTTTTGTTGTGCCTTCTTGTATTTTCTACAATCTTTCTTTACATGGCTAGATTTGCCACAAAACCAACAACCAGATTCTCTTCCTTTAAAATGCAATCTTCTAGCTGATGGTGACCACTAGTTATAATTATTTCTGCCTCTATTTTCGCTTATTCCTCTATTCTCAGAGCTCACCATTGTGAGACCATCACCGGATGAGAGATCATCATTCTGCCTTCTTAAGTCTTCGGAAAGAAGAGTGGCAAATACTTCATTGAAGGACAACTTTTTAGAACTTGAGGCTGAAGTGCTTACTGCTGTAATAACACCATCCCAGCTACTTGGGAGAGAGCATAAAAGAAGAACAACTTTACTCTCATCATCTTGTGTCATGCCAACCAAATTAGCTTGGTTGATCAATGTGTTGAATTCATTGAAGTGGCTCGTCATTGCACAACCTTCCTTCATCTTGAGCTTGTACAATTTCTTCATGGTGAATACTTTATTCGCCACCGA
>MU226850.1:599780-619397 GCA_018584345.1 Thuja plicata
ATAAAATGGAATGGAGATTAAATCTTTATTCCTAATGTGATTCAGGAAAGGAAGGTGGTAGTTGTAGAAAACCGTAAACTTACCTTCAAGAGTGAAGTACTTCATAATAATGAGACAGATTTTAGGCTAGAAGTCCGGTAGCTCCTCTCTGTTGAAACCCCCCTGTTTTCTGACTAGCAGCTCTCCTTCTTTGAAGAATTGTTTGAGGCTAGTAGGGTCTGTAGTTCGGCTAGTTTTTTTGTACTTTCTCCCCACCATAGGGAGCCCTGTAGCCTCAGTGATGACCTCCTCATTTAGCTGAAAATGGATTCCACCCACTGAAACATTTCTGTTGTTCCAAGAGGAAACAAACTATTTAGATATTCTCTCATCATGGCCTCCCTTCATATGTTCCATGAAGCCCCAAATTCCAGCTTCCTTGCAATAGTGGGTGACCAGCGGATCAAAAGTAAAGACTTCATCAATATTATCTAGTTTGATATAGAGAATATTACCCCCCATATCATAGGTCTGGTCTGCACTCGTCGGAATATCTTTGGGGAGCCGACTGTAGTTGCATGCCATAAAAAACCGCGCTTTTTTGCAAATCCATTTCAAAAAAGGCCTATACATACCTTGCTGGTTTTGGGGATTTTGGAGATCCGGCTCTGTACTGACATATCTAGCAAATCCCTGGGTAACATAAATAGTAATAATAGCATTACTATCAATAATCGCCAAAAATGCCTTTTTACACTGACATCGATCACACCACACGAGCAAAAGGTAATTATTGAACTTTATGGGACTTTGGGTTTTGTTGACTACAAACTCTTCATAAAATTGATTTTAAATAAATAGAAAGCATCATAATTAAAAAAAAATCTATTTAAAATGTACATTTTCTAAACTTTATTAGTCCTTGCACCTATAGGTAGGGAACTAGTATTATTTGTAGAGTAGTGGTAACTTTTTTTTGTAGAGTAGTATTTTTTGTTGACTACAAACTCTTCATAAAATTGATTTTAAATAAATAGAAAGCATCATAATTTAAATAAAAAAGCTATTTAAAATGTACATTTTCTAAACTTCATTAGTCCTTGCACCTATAGGTAGGGAACTAGTATTATTTGTAGAGTAGTGGTTTATTAAGTTTTCAAACGGAGGGTTATATTTTTTGTCAAAGTGTATAGATTTTGTATAGTATGGGTCACGTAAATTTAAAAAATGTTTTTACTTGTAATTTTCTAAAATTAGCTTATTGCTCAGTTTTTTTTTTCTAGTGTTTTTTTTGTTTTAAATGTGAAAAAATGGGAGAAGATAAGGGAGTACCCACGTTTGCTAAATATCTCTGGTAATGGTAAATGTTGTCCCTTATTGCAGTAAATGTGAACTGCAGTAATAGTAAATGATGTGTCATTTTTTCCAACTCACATTGGTTTTGTTGCATCTAGAAGTACAAAAGGAGCAGAGTAGGGTTTGCAAATAAGAGTCTAGAGCTAGATTTTAGGTTTTGGGAATGGTTTTTGTTGTTTCATTTCCAAGTTATCTATTGCATAGCTTGGTGCTTATTGTGGTAGTGTTTTTTATTAATTGTTAAAGTGATCTATTTATTGTTTTGTCTTGTTTGGTGGGTTTAAAATTTATGTTTTTGTGTGGACATGATTTTCATTCTTGTGTGAATAAATTCTTGAGATAAAATGGAGCAAGGGCGAAGTTAGAGGCAAAAGACGGTTTAGAGGTATGTTGATTGGTTTTTAATTTTGTCATGTTGATGTAGTGAAAAAGTATTTGTTTGTTTGGATTTTCCCTATTATCATGGCCCCAATGTGTTTAAGCAGTTATAAAATTAGTTTGTGCCTTGCACATATTTTGATTGTTGGGTATTTGTACAACTTGCTTCAGGGATTTTTTTTGTGGCATTGCTTGGTCATATTTTGTAAATTTTTTATTTTTGAAATCTATCAAAAATATTACATAAAAGAATATACATTTGAAAATTTCCTGGCTGAATTTGAAATGGATAAAACATATTATATTCACATGCTACAATAAACATTGGCATGCAAATTATAATGTTAAAAATAGATCTAGATGATAATTGGATTAATCCATTTGCCAAGCAAGTTCATAAATTATGTTATGAGAATAGAGATACATAGTTTATATTGGATGCTTATGCTACTACAACTTGTTTTAGCTTCATATATAAATAAAAAGATTAAATAATGTATCTTGTTTTTCGTTGACTACGAGAATAATGCACCTATGCTTATGATGAAAATATATAATTCATGCAAAAATTGTGAAATGTATTGCAATAAATCATCAATAAATGTCAAGTCGTCAAGTAGTGCACATTGTGTTGTCACTAACATTACATTTATCATCAACGAAAACTATGTTCATCAATACAACACAATCAGAAAAAAGAATATACATGTTAAAGAGTTTGAAACTATTAGCAAAAGAAAAATATGGTTTTGAAAACATAATATATTCTTCTACAATAGATAAATGCATACAATGAGTAGAAGCTTTCGAGAGCTTGTCATTGGTTGAACATATGAACATACATCTTTTTATTGTAATAGTTCAAAAAATATGAAAAAAAAAGACACAAGTGATAAGTTATGTCAAATATAATCAACATATTGACTATGAAAATTACCGCAAAGAGAAACTTATGTTATATATGCCTTTCCGAGAAAGTGAATGAATATTGTTAGATAGTTGTAAAATATGGAGAAAAGCATTTAACAAAACTAAAGCAAGAATTGCAATTGTGAAAAAAATCCATACCACAAGTTACTTGCAAATGCAACGATATTGAAGAAGCGAGTGCACGAACTAAAGATGATATGTATCTTACAATTATTTTAGACAATGACATTGAAAAACATGGACAACAAACTTAAATTGAAAAGTATGACATCATATATGGCATAAACCCAAACCACTACCATTTCATTTCTCATGAAAGAAATTTGTGTTCATCTATACAACACCATCAGAAAAATAATATACATGTTAAAGAGTATGAAACTATAATTAGAAAAAGAACAAGATGATTCTAAAAATATAATATATATACTTCTGAAATAGAGAAATACATGTACAATGAGAAGAATCTTTCAAGAGAGTTTCATTGACTGGATATATATCTTTTTACTGCAACCGTTGAAAAAATATACAAAAAAAAGAAAGACACAAGTGATATGTTATGCCAAATATAATCAACATATTGACTATGAAAACTACTATAGAGAGAAACTTATTTTATATATGTCTTTCAAAACAAATGAACCAACATTGTTAAATGGTTGTAAAATATGGAGCAAATCATTTAACTAAAAAAAGCAATAATTACGATTGTGAAAAAAAAGTTCACACCACACATTACTTATAAATGGGGCGATATTGAAGAAACGAGTGCAAAATCTAAAGATGATATGTATGTAGGAATTCTTTTAGAAAATGACATTGATGAACATGAACAACAAAATCAAATCAAAAATTATGACACCATAGATGACATAAACTATGTAAAAAATGCAATTTTGTTTTGGTTTTGCTCATGCATTGTTAACAGAAATACGACACCCTATTTTTCTCAGCAATGAAGAATATTAAAAGTTGCAAAGAAAATTGAACACAAAACAACAGTCAACAGTGAAAGAAATTTTGATGTCAATATAGAATTATCCACAAAAATCATTCTATTTATTCCTGACCAGAGGTACAAACACAGGAAAAATTATCACAAAAAAGTGTTTTATGAAGTTATGATCCAACACTATGAAAATAAACTTGATAAGGATCCACTAATAGATAAAGGCATTATATTTGCCTCTACTGAGAATTCTGCATTGAATGCAAGTGATGTAGCTACACATTTCATTTTCTATTTGTCATGCAATTCTTCAAGAATGCTACCTTTAGACTATAACCCTCTTGATACTCTAAGCAAAAATCTTGAACAATTACAAATTTTGCTTGTTGCTGAAACATCCTTGACAGGGTTAGGAATGTTGCATAGACCAACAAAACCATTTCAAAGCTTGATAAAATAGCTTGCGGTGATTTTTATCAAGTGTTGCTTGTATGTGATACATGGATATTTGAACAGCCGACAACAAATAGTGAAAAAATGCTTTACACGTTCTGAATTGATTCTGTAAACTATTTTGAGTTATACCATGTCATGAGACAAATTTATCCAAATCTCACTACCATGCTAGATCAATGCAGAACGTTGTAGCAAACTGATTAGGACATAGTTTATTTGAATGAGAATTATTGTAGACCTCCTCCAAATGAAGTAAAATTGATACATTTATTATGGACATAAATACAAGGGTTGATAGCCATAACAAGAAAATAAACTAAATCATCTACCTACTAAATTGTATGTGTTTGAAGCGTCTTATAAAAAGACATAACAATTGACAATACATATTCTCAACTTGATAAAACAACATTGTCTTGCATAATCCTTTTGAAGAAATAGATTTTGTTTGAGATGATTTCTGGTAATATCGACATAGTAGATAGCCCGATGAATGGCGCAAATGGAATTTTTTAATTGAATAAAATTGATAGGAAATAAATTGTTTAGATCCAATTTAATGACCCTACAATAGGCAAAATATGATGGTAGAAAATGAAAAGCATGTATACATAATTGATATGTCCTAGCTAGACACGAATAACAATAATTGTTAGAAAGCTAAAAATACGTACAAACATAGTTACTCAATCTCAATTTTGTTTGTAGTTAGCCTATGCACACAACATTCACAATGCACAAGGATTGACTATGGATGTAATATCCTTTCATCCCTACAAACTCTTTCAACATGGTCTTTCCGATACTTCTTTTTCATTTGTAAGAAATATTGAACAACTCTATTTGATAAAAAAATTAGATCATTAAATTATTAGAATATCAGAAAAAAATTCAAAATGAAATGGAACGACTCTGATTATTTTACAAATAGAAACTGCATCATAGTCTTGTTATTGTTTCAGCAAACCAAATCAACAAATTTTCTTTTTAAGCACACGCATTTTTGGTTTGCATGCACAAGAAATAACATATAACCATGACTTGGTAGAAACAACTATCTTTTACATACAAGAAACAAGAGAAACAACAAAGGATCAACTTAACTTATTTGATGAGAGATTTAATTGCTCCGAATCAATTGTTGTCCATGTGATTTTAACTTGTTGTAGCCCAAAATTGTAGATCTTAAAATGATGTAGGAGCATCCTAGGTGTAAGAGAAATCTTGCATCACCCAAAAATATTTTATGGTTTCTTTTCAATAAGGTCTATTTTTTGTTGAGTTACTATTTCTGGAAAGTTACTATTTTTAGTAAGTTTTCCGTTTGAGCTCAGAATGTTCTATTTTCTTCCCTAGAGATTTACTTGGATTGCATCATCCTGCCAGTAAAGCTTCATTGCCAGATCAAGTCTAGTTTTGTAGATATTGAATATTTTCGGTATTGGCAGCAAGGTACAAAAAATTTGAACTCAGTTTTGAAGGATTTAGAGGCTCCAAATGGGGTCAAAACTTTGGTTTATTGGGCATGCCCAAGTGAATCATTGTAGAGCACTTCCTGGCATTTCCAAAATGGGGTTACGGTGGCCCATTGGGTTAATGGTTGATGAGTTATGGTCTCTGGAAGTTGTGCTACCTGAACTTGAAAATGTTAAAGTTTCTTCAAAATTTCCTTTTGGGTTCCAAAGTTGTTTGGGACTACTCTTATGTAATAAAAATGAATAATAATATCTTAGGGATGGTTAGTCTCAAAATTTAGGGTTTAATTTCTAGAGTCTTTTTGGACGGTTAAAATTGCCTATATATTGTAGGTCCGTAGGGTTGTCTAAGGCGGTTCTGGGTTATGCAGCTAGTGGCTCTGGCTTGCATCTATTATTGTAATAAAATGTGCATGTGGCTATGCATGTTGCATTTCTGAAGGTGCATGATATATTTCAGAATATTGTAATTTCATTTCATGGTGGATAATAGAAAGCCCATTTCCTTTCTTTGCAAATCTTGTTATTCTCGATTTTGTTGTGTGTTTGTTTTAATAAGGGGAGTGCCCTTCATCATAAATTAAATACCTTTTCAATAAAAAAATGTTAAGTTGATAAGATTCAGTATATTACATCTCAATAACACATTGGAAATTACAAATTTGTACTTGAGGTGGTCAGACAATAGTGGGTTACACTTTTTTGCCAACTTTGATACAGGAATTAATATTCTAAATAATAACTTCACATTTAGACACTTATTTCCACTGAACCATCACAAATTTTAAGATGATGTATATTAGAGTTTTTTTACCATTTTGAATCTAGATTTTAAATATATTTTTTGAAATTTTTTTGGAATTTATTTGCATCCATTTTTCCATATCCTTCGAAAAGTGCTTTAATATTTTTTTTAAAGAGTGACATTCACTTACTACTACATAATGCTCTCTCTCTCTCTCTCTCTCTCTCTCTCTCTCTGTGTGTGTGTGTGTGTGTGTGTGTGTGTGTGTGGACACACACACACACACACATACAAGGTCCTATCCCTATAGCCAGCAAATTATTTTTTTTGGTATAGTAGTGATATATTAAGTTGTCAAAGGCTAGAAAAAATATTTGGTTAAAGTGTATATGTATATGTATATGTATATGTATTTGTATAAAACCTGATAATATTTGTATATGTATATGTATTTTTATAATATCTGGTATATGTATATGTATATGTAGATGTATTTGTATAAAACCTGATGAAACATAGTTCTCTTTTACTTTTAGTTGCAAATTAAACAAGCAAAAGTAAGATATTATAAAATATGTTGTGAACAACTAGGCATCATAAAATAGATCTCTAGCATCAAGCAAGAAATGAATTTCCGACAGAAAATAAAAATAGTCTATATATATTACGAAATTAGTCGATGTTTCAATATATAAAAGCAATTGAATACCAATGGTCGTAGCAATGCCTTACTTGAATTCGTGTAGTTTTTCAAAACCTTTGTCTAATGATGTTATCATAATCCATTCACTAGTATTTGGACATTAGGTCTTTCCAAAAAAAACCTAATATGAACAATTCTATTATGGAATATAGACAAGAAAGCTAGTCAACATGCTTGCAAATAGAAAACTAAACATGTTAGTAAATATAAGCATAAATATTGCCTGGTTCTTGTATGTGACAAGACTGTGTGCTTGATTTTGAACAACAAAACTTTAAAAACAAAATGCCCCCAGTATATTGACTATACATTCCATTATTTGATGATATGTTCAAACTTTCATTGTTTTAAGCCAAGAAAAAAAATCACAGCCAAAAGTCAAAAATAATATATTTTTGTTTATTTCCCCACTCGAAAAAACAAGTTTTGTGCCTTGTTTGTGCCAACACACATTTTAAAATGTGGGTAAGTGCAAACCAATAAAGAAACAAAATACAAAATACAACGGCATTGCACAATGCAGAGATCTGATTTGATATCTTTCATTACAGGTATGTTCTTTGCTTCTCTTGGTTTCTTTAAAACCTATGCTATGCATTTACAATTCTAACGTAGAATAATGTTATGTTTAGACATGTGAATAATTATAAACAATTGAATGTTTAGACTTTCTAGATCTCTTTCAGGAACTGCCCTTGCATCAACAGCTTCTATTGACGGGCGCTTCAGTTTCTCCTCGTTCTTCTTTCCTATTCGACCGCTGGTGCTCCTACGCCACCATCTCACAGCATGATAGCAACGGTAATAGCACCAATAATAACAATGCTGATATAATAAAATTAAGATGCTTCTTTTTCCTAATTGGGGCAGGCATTAGGGTTAACGCACCCGATAAATCTTGGCATGAGAAACTCCAGACGTACACCGTGTGAGTCTCCGTTTCGACCCCAGTGGATGCCGAAATACCAACCTTGACAACAGGGGAAAGAAACTGACTCAGATCTATGTCATACAACAAGATCGGTTTTACCGGTCTAGATGGAATAAGACCGCCGGGGTTTTGTGAACGAAACACCTGAACATGTGCCACAGGGCCATAGTAATCCACCCATGCATCCCATTTTGATCCGTCCTTGAGAACAGCGTCAGTGAAAAGATTGCTTACTGAAACAGTTCTCACTGATTTCACGCTGTTGACATCGATTCCCACATGGTAATCATCTGGATCGAACTCATCCTTGTATGTGTCGAACTCCACGGCGAGAATCTGATTCGATGAGTTCCCATCTGTTTCAGATTCGAAGAGACCAAACCATTTGCCGTGATCAGCTTCGGAGGATTGCAAGTCGGAGGGAGCGAGAAAGAAAGTGAGGCCGTCTCCACTGCCATTGACTGCAAGCATGCTAAATTGGAGATGTGTAGAAAAACTTGCGAGGGCTTGAGAAGGAATAATGTTGGAATAGGTTGCCCATCCGAGGCTCGATTGGCTCATTGTAAGCTGTATTGCGTCGTCAGAAATGATTGCATCTGCTGACATCCGGATATCTGTTTGTGGGGGGAAACTAAAACTAGTGGCTCCTGCATCTGAGACGTAACAGGAAGCAGAAAGAGTAATAAACAAGCAGAAAAGAAATCTGGACATCAGCTTATCCATCAGGATTTTTCTGCAGAGAATGACAGTATGAATATTAGCAGACCATAGGACTACAGGGTAACAATTAAGTAGTTTTGTATGAATGATCACTTGTAGCAGACGATAGGAGTACGGGATAGCAATAAAATAGTTTCAAGTATGCATGAGTACCTTTAGCAGACCATAGGACTAGAGGATAGCAGTAAAACAGTTTTGTGTATACATACTTTTGCAGAGCTACTGAAATTATGTCCGAGAAATCTCCATTATCTTTAGCAATAAATTTTGATAAAGGAGTTTGCTGCTTTTGCTTTGAAGAAAATTAATAACAATTTAGCGGCAAAAATTCTGCAGTTTCTAAATGTAATTTGTAAAGAAAAGAAATTCAATTTTACATGCACACAGAAAAGTGGTAAAAGTTGCTACTATTATTTATTGATGTAAATGTCCGTATTGTTTTTTTTCCTTTATGAACAAAATTACCTCCAGTAACAATTTTAAATTACATTATGGACTATCATATCTATTATAATTTATGTGAAATGCTTAAACATACGCACAAGTTGGTAGTTGAGATTAAGCAAACTAACCTTCAAAATTTGTGGCAATAGTAATTTTTGAAGGAAGAATTTTCTGAAATAGCACCATGAAATAATTTTGCTGAAAAATAGAAATCACATTATTAATAAAGTTATAATAGAGCCGTAAACTATTAGAACTTCACTTTGGTAGGAAGAAACTTGTCACTTTCGACATCATCTAACTGCAAAGCACTTTGACTCTTAAACAGAAAAAAATAATAGAAGATAAATCAAATCATATTAAAACCTACCCTTTTGTATCATGCATGACAATGCAGCAAAATATCTTTCCACGGCAGATTCTATTCTGAATCCTCTGAAAATATCCTGAATATTTATAATCCCATGAAATATTAAAAATGTTATAATGAATATTCTCCAACATTTTCTCAATGTCTCTTCCTTTCCTCGTGATAAAGGGAAGAGTGAGGAGGGAGAGAAGCTTTCTATTGATCAGATTCTGAACAGGTATGTGGGTGTAGTTTTTAAAGTCAGTTTATTTATTTGGATTTTTTATTCCATTCAAATTGTTTAAGAGTTAAAAGATACATACATTTAGTTTTTAAGTTATATATAGGCTCATATACAGATCACTTCAGATTATAAAAGAATCTTTCTTTTTTAATTCACAATCAATGATAGTACACATCTCCATCATTCCTAAATAAAATGATAGTTTTACTTCTTTAATAGTCATCGTAAAAATATTCTGATACAAACACTATAATGTCATGTGAAGTCTAATTAGAAATCTAGAATGAAAGAAAGATAATTTTTAACCCCACTTTTTCCTTTAATGGTTTGTTATTAATATTTTAAAAAATATATTAATCAAAGGGTACCAACAATACTCTATGTAGATCCTATTGGGCTTTGTACAAAGGTTGTACCCCTGCCCATTCGTTGTACAAAGCTAGAAGGGAGTCATCTATTTTTTAATTGTTAGGTTCTCTTTAGATGACTTTTAACGCTCCATTGGCAGAAGGATACACAAAGATTGATCCTACTTCTCAATGTGTTTTTTATTTGTTAGGTTCTCTTTGGATGGCTTTTAAGGCTCCGTTGGCACAAGGATACAAGAAGATTGATATTGTTGTGATATTCCTCTATTTTTATCGTCATTCTTCTATAAATTAAACAAGTGTTATAAATGGTGTGTATATGTGACTTTATTGTAAATGAGTTTTTTTGTTGTCCTTTGCAAACAATATGAAGCATTGAGGTTTTTTAGTCACTCCCAAGTTGACCCAAAAAGACCCTTTTGTTTTAGCTCATGTACCTATTCTCCTTTATACTCACAATTCCACATACATTTGGGGGATGAGATCAATTCAAAATGATCATATTGATATACATAATTTATCTTATGCACATAATGGTCCCAATCCCTTATGTTCTCTTGTTTTCTTGTATGTGATATCACTCTAATTTCCTTATGTTTTGGGGCATTTTATTTTGTGACATGATTGTCTTTGAATGTATACTACCTTGAAGAAATATACTTTGCATACTCCTCCAAAGAAGTTATCAACGTATGGTTTCATGTTTCATTACAATGAATCCATTCAAGGGTCTTGTCCACTTTTGGGTACTTTTCTCTCCTCCCTAGAAAATAGTTTTGATATTGTGAATGTTCTCATTCTAATATTCTATTTTCATTGGGAGTACAATTTGTTTTATCGTACTTTAGATTATTTCAATTATATATGCCCTCTCATCTTATAAGGGCTTTAATTTTGAATATTATGTAACTTTGAATAGTATAGCTATGTATCTTTGGGTATATGCAACTCGAGTTCTTCATTCTCAATAAGGGTGGATGGGTGGCTTATATTGAGTAGTATGTTAAGCTATTCATGGAGTAATGGTTTGGGCTTCTCCATTTGTATGTTTTTTTAAGGGTGGTAGGGTTCTTTCCAATGTATTAGGAGTTTGGGCTTCTTTGGTTTTCATGTCCTTCAAGGGTGGTAGGGCTGTTTCTGATATAATTTATTTTTCACTAATATAGAATATTTAGTTCCTTCGCCACTTTTATAAAAAAAATTATAATATAAATAATTAATGTTAAAATACAATATTCTCTAATAGTATGTTTGTATTAAAAAATTATCATCATTATCCTTAAATTGACAACTATTTACATGTCAAAATAGTAATATTTAATAATAAATATAATAATTTCAAAATATTGCTTATGCATTGCTTAGACTAAGAAAAATGAAGAATGGCAAAATTTGTGGGTGATGAAGTCTTATTATTTTTTCTCATTTTTTCATAATTACATGTATTTATATTTAATAGTAAAATTACCTTGGCTATGATCACTTATTTACAAAAAGAAAAAAAAAAGATTTAAAATATATAAAAGTTCATATATGTTGATAATTTGAAATCGGATGTATTTAACATATCTATACTAGTCAAAATTAGAGTTTACAATCATGATAAAAATAATCTATTGAAATAAAATAACATCAACAAAAAATAAAATTTACCGCACAAAAACAAATACTTTTTACTTGAAGTTTAATAGTCATTTCAATGTCAAAAAAAATATATTTAATCATAAACATAATATTTCCAAATATGTAGCATGTAAAACATATTTGCTTGTTTTTTCTTATTTTTTCCCTTTTTTGTGTGTATGAGAGTGGTAGAGGCTGATAAATTTATACTACTTGTGTTAATCACTTTTTTCATAAATTTGGAATCAGAAATAAAATAATTTGATTTGTTGATTTAAGAATTTTTTAATTTGCTAATTGTAGTTAACAAACTAAATGAAGAAATAAATTTTAAATAATCAAATAATTTTTAACATACAATAAAATAGATAAATTAATATCTATTAATAAACCAAGGGTGAGGCGCAGTAATAATAAGGAAGAAATCAGGAATAGGGAAGAGATGATCTCCTCTAACGAGGATAATAGTTTTGTTGAGATTATCCTTGATCAACCATAGTGTGTAGCCCCTACAGCTCTGCATCAGAATATGGCCAATGAGTATAATGATAATGAGAGTGACTTATTGGAAAGAATGTGTAATGGGATGATTATTTCCTCGTTCAGGGGTTCGAAGGTAAAGGAAAGGATCCAATTTCAAAAGGGAGTGAAGGCACCCTAGTTTTAAGCAATAAGACTGTTAACTTGGAAAACTTAGATGGGAAACCAAATAATGTACCTCTCCCCTCCTGTATTATTGCCCAAGATTTCAATAGTCTTGATAGCATTAGTCATTTGGAGCTTCTTAGAGTCAACAATATAATGTTTGATCATTCCACAGTTCTAGACACTATGGTTTGTTCTTCGGGGAGAGAAGAATCATCTTTTCTAAACTATCAAATGGATGATGACAAAGAAATAAAGATAACTTAAGCAAAAAAAAAAAATAACAAAGGTGGTGATGGTGGTCCTTCATTCCAGACTAGTTTGGAAGGTATCAACACTATAAGTAAGAAGGCAAATGTGGGGGAAAATGGATCTAAGGAAAGACCAACGAAGCACAAAAGTAGAGATAATGATAGTTGGTCAGATGTGGCAGATAGAAAACAAAGAACCATCCCAGAGGATTTTACTCCCAGTAAAAAATGAAGACCATATCTTGGAATATAAAGGGAATGATGCCCCCCCATAAATGTGATGTTCTCAATAATTTGATTAGGGACCATAAACCAGATATTCTTTTGGTCTAAGAAACTAGGATGAGTAAGGAAATAGTTCAAAAGATTAAATGTTTCCACAACTGTGGGATTAGTAGTAGCAACTCTAAAGGAGCTTCTGGAGGTACGACCAGTTTTTGGAATAAAATTATTATTAGAGGTAAAGTTATTTTTTAATATGATAACATGGTTTCAGTTTGTATGCATCACATCTAGGATAACTTTGATTGGGTCCTTACCAACATCTATGCTCCCAATACTAAGGGTAGTAGAGCTAACTTTGGCTGAAGGTGGCTGATCGTAGATCCCAATTTTTGGAGGACTGTTGCATGATCATGGGTGATTTCAATACACCTCTGAATGATTCTGAGAAAAGTGGTGGTTTGGGATCTCAACTAGATAGCATATTAGATTTAATGAATTTTATCAATAATCAAGCTCTATCTGATGTTAAATTATAGAGAATCAACTATACATGGTCCAACCAAAGAGTTGGGAAATATTGTATCCAAGTTAAACCTGTTATAAATTTAATCTCCCATGGCTAGTACGATATCTTTTACCTTATCTTCTCTTCAAAATATTGGTTCTAACCATTTCCCTATTTCTTTTTCTGCTGAACCTTTTTCATTTTGAAAAAATGTGGACTTTTCACCCTGATTTGGAGAGGAGTATTTTAGATTGGCGAAATATGAAGATTCATGGAACAACTATGTTTAAAGTTGCTAATAAATTGAGTATTATCAAATCTAAATTAAAAATGGGAGAAAGAGGTCTTGGGTGACATTTTCAAACAGAAACATTCTGCTAAATCTAAGATGAAGAAAATCCAGGACTCTATCCAACAATTTGGGTATTATGAGGATTTTAAAAATCAAGAGAATGAAGCATTGGCTGATTACCATAATACTATTTATAAGGAAGAGTTCTATTAGAGACAAAGATCTTAGGCTACTTGGCTTAAGGAGGGTGATAGAAATACCAAAAATTTTCATATGAATACTATGAAACATAGGGTTGTGAACAAGATTAGTCAAATTCAGAAGGGAAGCATAGTCTTGAATAATGAGGAGACAAAATGAGAAGAATTTTACTACCTTTCCAATCTTCTTACCCTTGATCACAATCTTGTGGAATCTGAGCAAGATAAGTTGTTTTTGATTAAGTAAAACAGTTTTTGCAGGGTTCCTGAAACCCAAAACATGAAAGCAGTATCAAGAAGCAAAGTTTATGAGCAAGATAAGTTGTTGAGTGTTATCCCTAGTATCATTACAGATGATCAAAATAAAATTTTGGGTGCTATTCCCTCTTCCAAATAAATTAAGGATGTATTTTTCTCTTTTGATGGTGATAAGGCGCTTGACCCTAATGGTTTCCCAATGTTTTTATTCTAGCAGTTTTGGCACATTGTGGATAAATATGTTTCAAACATTCTTAAATAATTTTATGGATGTAGGAGTTTGTTGAAGGAGATCAATGTCACTTTCTTAACCGTTATCCCCAAGAAGACGGGGGCCAACTCCTTGGATCAGTTTAGACCTATCAATTTATGCAACTCATTTTATAAGATCATTTCTAAATTTTTAATCTTGAGACTCCTTAATATCCTCCCTTCCATCATTTTACCTGAGAAGATTGGATTTGTCCCGCGAAGAAGAATTCTAGACTCTTTTATTTTGGTGCATGAGAATATCATTCTCTATCAAAATTGAAGAAGTAGGTTTTTCTCTTAAAGATGGATCTTGGTAAAGCTTATGAAAGATTTGATTTGTTTTTCCTTGGTAAAGTGTTGGATAAGTTTGGGTTGGGCCCTAGAATCATCCATATTATTCATCAACTTATTTCTATAGCTTCTTTTGTTGTTTTGATTAATGGCTCTTCTTCCTCCTTTAGTAATTGTCGGGGTATTAGATAGGGTGATCCTATCTCCCCTATTTTATTTACCATTATGGTGGAGTGTTTGGGGAGATATGTCTAGAAATTGATCAGTGAAGGGGCCCTCAAAGGGCTACATCCTTCCTCTACTAATATGGTTTTCTCACATGAGCATTTTTTTTATTATACCATTACTATGGCTTGGGAGACAATTCAAGAGGCTAGAAACATGAAGGGGGTTCTTAGGTCCTATACTAAGGATACTGGTCAACTCATTAATTGCAATAAGATCTCTCTCTTCTTTATTAATACCCTGGAGGAGAGGCAGAAGAAAATTACATCTATTCTGAAGTGTAACATTGCTTCTTTTCCTTCTGTGTATTTGGGTCTCCCCATGGGGGATAAACCATCTGATTATTTTTGGACAGATATTATTAAGAAGTTTAACATGAAAATTTTTGGTTGGAAGGGTATTTTCCTTTCTTAGGCGGATAAAGTCACCTTGCCCAAGTTTTGGTTACAAAACTTAGTCATATATGCGCTTAGTCTCTTTAGAATACTGACTAAATTTTCTGATAAGATTGAGGGTATTCGGAAGCCCTTTTGTGGTGTGGAGCTAAAGAGGAAAAATGGATTCCTCTGTTAGCTTGGGACAAGGTCTGTAAACTAAGGAAAATGAGATTTTTAGGTATTAGATCTATTAAACAAATGAACTTGGCCCATCTTGCTAAATAGTTATGGAGAATGTATGGAGAGGATAAGGATTGGAACAAGATATGGAAAAATAAATATAGTGTTGAGCTTCCTCTTGACCAAATCATTTAGGAGGAATATACTATGGGAGGATCAAAAATATGGAATAATGTCATGAACGCTAAGAGAGTGGCTGTGAAAGGGGTTAAATGGAAGCTTGGGGATAGAAAGAAAATTGGTTTCTGGGAGGATCCTTGGCTTCTTGATAAGCCCTTCTGAATGCTACCAGAAATGTAGGACTTAATGAACAAATATAAATTAGCTTTTGGAACCAAGGTTTGGGATTAATGGAGAGATAATAGCTGGGTGAACCTGAATGTACTTATTAATAAAGCTCTTTGTTCCCAATAGCTTATTGATAATAAGGAAGACACTTCAATTTGGGGCTTAGAATCTTCAGGTACTTTCTCTCTTACCTCTTCTTATAGAATTCAGATCCCACCTACTAATTAAATCATTTTTTGGGAGAAAGCATGGAATAAATATCTTACAACTAAAATTGAAATTTTCTGCTAGTTATTTGTCCAGAACAAAGTCCTCATGATTGACAATTTGATTAAGAAAGGGTTTTGTTTTCCCAACAGATATTGCCTTTGCAATAAGGAGAGTGAATTTGCCTCTTATCTTCTCCTTAATTATTCTCACTCCTTAGTTAACTGGGAAGCCTTGTTACAGAGATGGAATGTTTGCTGGGTGTTTCCTAACACCGGCTAAGATTTTTTACAACAATAGAATTGTCCTAGTTCGAATAAGAGAGCCAGATTGGTTTGGAATATTGCTATTCCTCACCTTATTTGGAATATCTAGAAAGAAATAAATAATAGGAATTTAGGGATAAGCAAAGAACTCCTTTGGTTATGGAAAATGTTATCTTTAAAAGTATCTAGGAAAATGTCTCTCTCCAAGCTAAATTTATTGGGAATCTGGGGTTGGAAATTGATTGTTGGAACATTAATCTGAAGGATGATAAGAAACAAGGTAGGGAAAATTGTTGTTGGTTGTCTCCTCCTAAGGGTTGGGTCAAAATCAACTTTTATGGGGCTGCTAAAAGGAACCCAGGTAAAGTTGGCTGTGGGGGTGTCATTAGGGATAGTAGAGGTAATTTCATTGTTTTTTTGGCTGTTCCTATTGGCATTCAATATAATCATGTGGTTGAGGCTCTTGGGGCCTTTTTCTCTCTATCTTTGGCTAGACATTTGAACCTTAAAAATGTGTGGTTTGAAGGTGATTTGCAAAATATCATTAACTATCTTAAGGGAAAATAGAAATTTCTTGGTCAATTTTGAACATTACTAATAAGGCTAAAGCTATCTTGGAATCCTTTAACAGATCCTATGTATGTCGTTCCTTTTGTGAGTCAAATATAATTCCTAACTTGTTTACTAATAAAGGGGCCACTCTTGACTCATTCATGACTTGGCATTTTTTAAAGAATCTTAATGTGGAGGACATTAGTATTATTATTTATCACAAGATTAATAGTAAGGAGGGAAGATTTTTTAGAAATGGTGGAAAGATTATGGATGGGTAAACACATCATAAATTATTGTGGTAGGCATAGTAGCTTAATGTGGATCATAATTTCTATTTCTCCACACACTTTCGCGGCACTTCATCTCTTATTTTTTAACTATTGGTTTTTGGTTTTGTTGTCTTTGTCAATGAAAATGATTACTATGAGATCGATAACTATGGGAGGCAATTTGAATAGAGAAGAACCTAGTGATTGATTGAAGTGGAAGGAGGACCCTTAAATATAGAGGAGGCTAAAGAAAGGCCAACTTACTGCCTATTTGGAAAAACTTCACTGATGTGACAATGTGATAACACAAAACTTCATAGTTGGGTGGAGAAATGACTATGTGACTATTGATAGGAGGCATATTGATCTTAATATGCAGCTTATAGTGCATGTAACTGGTTTACCCATGTCTCGCATGAATTTTTACAGAAATAGGAAAGTGTCAAAAATGGCAGTTAATAAATTCCCTAAGACTGTACAGCTAAGAGGAATGGTATGGTTAAGAAGAAGGGTTTTATGTGGTTGCTAATATTAAGGAATTTTGGTGCAAAATTCTTGTTGTGATTATGGACTATTTTACTTTGGAATGGTGATTTACAAGAGTAGAGTCTCATCATTTTGTGATGTTGAATCACTTTCGTCACAAAGATTTTATATTCTATCCTTTTTTTTCTTTAGAATTCTCTGTATCACAACGTGGTTGAAAATAGGGAGGACCCTGGTATGCATGTGCTTCATGAGAGTCTTATTTTGTTGATTTCTGAGTACATGAAGATCAATATCCCTGAGACTATGGTTAGAAACCCTAAGGATAAGAGGAAGAGTGTCAATTCTGGTATTGGTAAGGTTGAGACGCCTACTAAAAGAAGTAAAAATGTTCTTCGCACCTCCAAGACTGTGGAAGCCCCTTCCACTTCTTCGAAGAATAAGAAAATTGATTTGGTTAACTATTCGGTGAACTCGGAGGATGAGGAGTCAGGTTGGGGTTCTTCTGAGGAGGAAGATTCTGATTATTGCCCGAATACTAGCAAGTCATTGGCTGGTGGTATGGATACTTCATCTTCAGGGGATACGCCAAATGAGGAAGAAAAGGAAACTGAAATAATAATGGAGAAAGAGAAAGATGGTGATAAAGGTAAGGAGAATAATGATGATGAAGCTATAGAGGACCTTGTGATGGAGATTTCTCCTAGCCAAAATGTTCAAGGTAAAATTTCATTGACCATGATGGTAATAATCTATCTAATATGAATAAGGATATTGTTAGTGTGGATAAGTAGATTAACTCTACAGAAGGCGAAGAGAATAATGACATGGACAATGAGGAGAAGCATAAGCCAGGTAATTAGAATATCATTTCCCTTTCCAAGGATGTGAAGGATGATGTTGACATCAATGAAGAGGGGGCCCACAATAGGGATGAGCTGAAGGGGACATATTATGACATTCTTTACATAGCCGAGGAGTATGCCAAAGCTGAGAATAAGGAGGAGGAGGAGGATAATCAGGGCATTGCTGAGATTGATCCATCTGTTACTATGGTGATGGGGGATTTTTCTTATAAGGAGGATAACATTATTGGGTTTCAACACACTGCTAAAGCTGAATCCCTCTACTCCTTAATAAATGATAATTGCTATTGTCGGGAAATAAAGAAGATTAAGTCACAGAGTGGGTATCTGGAGGCGAAGTACCAAAAGTTGGAAGACAAGATGAGTAATAAGGGTAAGGATTATGATAAATCTCATGATTTTTGTACCCCTGTTAATTTGTTGGTCACAATTGAGTGTCTGGAAAAAATGTTGGAGAATATGCTTCAGCACTCTAAGGAGGGAATCAAGGCCTCAACAAGTAGCCTTCGTTTGTTGGTCAATCTATCAGAGAAACTTGTTGGGGACTTGTTTTAGACTCCTATGGCCAAGGGTAAAGGTCCAGGCTCCACAACCAGGGTGAAGCTGAGGCAGAACACTTTGACCAGCAAGGAGATAATAGAATTAATGGCCAGCGTGATGAAAATGACCGAGCTAGATACCAGGATGGAGGAAACCCTCTGGGGTTTGAAAGGGTGGCAGTAAGCTATTTTCTTTTGCAGTTTTTGTTTTATTTTTTTTGTTTAGTCTGTTTAGTTGGTGAGGGATGCCTTCGTTCCCCCACCTTTTTTGTTTTTCTGGTTCTGGTGCTGGACTTTTTTGCTATCTTTGTATTTCTGCACTTGTTGGGTTTCAGATCCCTGTAAAACTTATTTTTGCTTAGTTTTCAAAACAATTGATTCTTAGGTTAACACTGTTAAATAGTCAAATTTGACTAACTTTTTATAGGCTTATATTTTTCTTTAGTGTGTTATTTAAGATCACAAATGAAGTACTTGGTACAATACATGGGAAGAAGATGAGGCCACCCCTGTGGTACTTCCATCAGAGTTCTCTTTCAACCACAAGACAATTCCAAACAACCCTTCTTATGCACTCACAAGTTTTTCTATGCATCAAAAATAAAATATTATGGTTTATTGATTTTTTAATTTGTTTATTGCAATTAATAATTTGAATAAAAAATAAGTTTAAATAATCAATTAATATTTAACATAAAATAAAAATAGCTCCTAAAAATCATATATATAT